>JBCJKH010011606.1:0-29551 GCA_039877255.1 Loriculus beryllinus | reverse complement strand
ATCCTGGGAGAAACATTTCCTGGCCCTGCAGGATTTGGTGGTGATGAGGAAGGAGCAGCAGCTTCCGTGGGTTTTTCTGGTGGCTTTCATTATTTGGTGTTTGACTTAGCCCATGTGTTGTGAGAGCAAGCATCTCTTGCCAGGCTGTATTTTCTTACATTAGGGAGAGCACCAGGACCTTGGTGGTTTGGGATGAAAGTCCTCTGTGGGCACAGCCTGAAGACCATCAGCAGAAATGAAAAGTACTTGTACTTTCAGATCCCTCCCAAATATTAATGAAGTTCTACGTGTGTGGCTTTAGTTGACGTGTCTTTTTCCTTGCTTTTAAAAAGCATGGGTGCTGGAGTGACTTGCAGTAGACCCAGAGCTAGCTAGGGTTGATCCCACATCCAGGGTGACTCCTTGGATGTTACTGTGATAGCATAAATAGAAACATGAGGGTAACATGAAAAGTTTTCTTTTTGTATCAGTTAAATACTTGAAATATGAAAACTGTCAATGGAAATGTTCTTGTTGCGTTATACAATGTTAAAATTAATTCAGCAAACCTGAAAATTTTCATCTGTACCAAAGAAGCTGTAAAAGTAATTTCTGTGGGGGGAGCAGAAGTGAGACACATGCTGCGGCAATCATTTGATATGCTCTATAAACCAGTAATTCCAGTCAGAGTTCATCAGGCGTTACAGTATTTTTGGTTTAAAAGTTGAGCAACTATACTGCAGCTTTTATGTAGCTTGAAGATTAGCAACTGTGTCAAGTACAGGAACTGTGTCCTGAAAGCATCTTGACATTGCTGCCAGTGCTGTAGAAGCAGCAGCAGAGAAGCCATGAAGCCACATTTAACCAACGTAAGTTGCAAAGACTTTGCAGGATTTTTGCCTGGATCTACAAGTTTTAATTTAGACACAGAAGCCGAATTCAGTTGGTTCACTCAGTTTGTAACATGAGCCCTGTTTTTTGGAGACCTGTCTAGTGCTGTATGTCTAATAGGAGGCTTCCAGCTTGAAACTGAGCTTTTAGCTCCTAGCCTACTCCTAAACCACAGAACTGTTGCACTTTAAAACTGTCATCCTTGCTCTTGGAGCCTGATGCAGGCTTTCCTAGCTCTCTGTACAGCAGTCTTCCACCTAAACGTGAAGCCCTGTGATGAGTGGGGGATTTAATTATTTATCTCATAGACTAAAGAACGTATCAGATACCTCTGTAGAGTAGTGCGTAAAATGCAGTTTAAGTCTGCAGTGACATAGTGAGAAGGCTTTGAAAAGTGCATGTTTAAAACCTTCATTGAAGAGGAAGGCTGCATTTTGAGTTCAGTGCCCTTCCAAAGGATGGTTTCAGATGGTAGCTGGTTCTGTTCAAAGTCTTAGGTTGTTGGTGGACATGTTGGCATTTCAGCAGGTAGCAGAAGGAGTGTACTGCAAACTCAAGTGCAGGCAGGACTTGGTGAAGTGCAGAGAAATAAGAGATCTCACCATGGGATCAAATTGTAGATTCATTGATTTGAAGGTCAGAAAAACGCACTATGATCATCTAATAATTTTAAGTAATGACATCAGTAGAGTATTACCTTGGTCTGCATGAAGTAAGCATGATCTCTTGGAGCTAGAACATTTTGTGAATACACAGTTGTAAGGTAAAAAACTTCATGTGGTGGGGCATCAGCTGTCACCCTTGGTAAGCTGTTTGGTGGTCATAATTACTCTAATGTCTATGCATTGTTTGTACCCTGAATTTATCCATATATTTGGCTTCCAGCCACTTAACCTTGTTCTACCTCTGTCTCTTAAGTGAGTGGTCAACTAGTCTGCTGTCAGTTCCTTCTCTCTTCCTTCTCAGGGTTTGCATAATTGAACAGTGTTTTAATTTGCAGCTGTTGAAGAGGGTGAATTCATTTAAATCATTTTGACTTTAAAGTAGCAGGCAGGAAAACTTGATTTAAACAATCAGTTTAAATCTTGGGTGTTTTTTGCAGTTTTTACCGATTTTACAGTTCCTGGTGATGTCAGTCGGGTAAGTGACGTGTAGCATGCTGGTGTGCAGCAGCCAAAATAGTCCTTACGCAGAGAATACTCAGGTTTTTAGCCAAGGGGGTGCATTGTGTGTATACAAAGTTTGCAGAGTTCTGTTCTTTTGTTGAGTTTTAATTTTTTGCACACTTAATATTACAGTATGGCTGATCGTATTTCTTATTTAGTAGATGGTTTAGTTTTACTCTTGACTGTCAGCTACACTTAGAAATTGAAACTCATAAACTGCAGAGAGCATAATTGAAGCAGTTTTTATTAATATTTTATTTTTAACGTGCCAGGTTACTTAAAAAATCTTACTAAAATGTATTTGTGTTTCAAACTAACTTTTATTTTAATAAAGGAAAAGTAATACTTGGTTATTAAGAGAAATTCACAATTTCTGTTCAAAATATCCTTGAGAGTTTTAGAACTACTGGGTATTATCCTTCAGCATATAATTAGGTTAAAAAAATAGGAGAGGAAGACACATCTATCTAACTTCTTTCGTTCCCAGTAGATTTTTCAGTTTCTGAATGAGCTAGTTACTGGTCTGTAGTGACTGAGTAAGCTGTGAGAAAGATGGTATTCTGGTATACACCTGCTTATTGATTAGTTTACTACATTTCAGTTTTGCTTAATCCATGATTTTTATCAGGTTAGTAGTTTCTTTGAAAGTTCAGCAGCAAATGTGTACTGCTTGAGCATTGAAGAAAAAGGGAATGTAAATGGGTTTCTTAATTTCAAATTAATTTTTTAGAATAATTTATATAAGAGTCATAATTTTTTGTTAGAACTTATAATAATGTTACAGGAAAGGGCCATTTCTTTACCAGACAGGTTGTAGAGCACTGTTAGTTACCCTGCTTCTTCTGGAAGTACTAAACATTGTTACAAGATAGGAGAGGCATCTATTTTCATTTTGTGAAGCTGCCTATGTAAATAACTTTTTCAAATATTTCACTTATTCTTAACTGATGACACTGACAACCCATTTCTCAGGTGCCTTTTTGGACATGTCTATTCAGTGTATTATATCTAAAGTATGAAATAGGATGCTCGTTGGCTAGAGTTACCAGCTGAGCAGAATCACCCAGGCTCAGTGTTTGGTGTGCTTACCTGGTGTTGCGCTTCTCAGATCTTTCTGTCTCTTGTTCACTGTTTTTGCTTCCTATGTTTTTTGCAGGATAATTTCAAATTTAATAATGCTATTTTGGGGATACTTCATTCCCTCTAGCTCCACTCCCCCAAATGTTGTTCATTAATCATACCAGTTTTAAAAGAGTGAGTAAGGATTTTGGGTGATTTTGCTGATCGCTGCTCAACTCTGAGAAGTCGTGCTTTTCCGCAGTGATCTTGTCATTGACATCCTACTGGTACTTGAAAAATGGGAGCTCTTCCCTATAATTATTTAATCCTTTTTGGAGACTTTCTTCCATGCTTACATATATACTGCTCTGTTTCCTCAGCCTTCTGGAGGAGGTACAATTATGTAAATAAAGTTTAGTTTCTACATATTCTGCCCTTAAAACTGTGATCATAGGCAACCTTATTTTTTAAGGAAGCCAAACTAAAGATGGGTCTTTCTCCTTACTTCCTCTGACTTCAACCTAACATCTTGAAAAAGCTACTGAATGCCAAAGCAAGATTATTTTGTTGTTTTTGGGTGGGGTAGGGCAGCTTTTTCATTGTATAGTTTCGTTCAGTGTGATAACTGCATTTCAACTTGTATATCTCACGTAGCCAGGCAAAACAATGTAGATGCAGAGTTATTGAAAACATGATTCCTTTCCTCCCTCTCAGAGGGAAAAGGAAGTTTGTTGGCTGTGTCACTTTCTTTTTACAAATTGACGTAACTAGTGCAGATCCTGTGAGCAGGATCAGAGCTGGGAACAAGGACCATTGTGTGGTGTAGCCCCATGCAGCAAGTTGGAAAACTGAAAAGTGGTGCTCAGACGGAAGGGTTATTAATGCTTCAAGCTGCCCCAGGGGAAAGGGAACCAGGTAAAAGCGCCAGAAATACACCCAGGCATGAGGGAAACTGTCTGCCAAAAGAGATCTCCTTCTGCTCTTGGTAGGTCCAAATGAGTGTTTACTTATCTGGGTTTTAAGAAAGCAAAGTGAAATGCGTTGTAAAGCTGATGTTAAACACAACATATACACCACTACTGCAAAACTAATTGGTCTGTGGGGAAATACCACCTGTCTAAAATCCCATCGACCTCTGGTTACTTGTTACAGTCCCAGCGTTTCCTCCAGTTCCTCTTCCTGACAGACTCTTCTCCAGTGCACACTCTGGTGACTTGGCTTAAGCTTCCAGTGGGGTGCTTGAAGTAGGCTTGTGCATCCCTCCATTGGGCTTGCTGCTGTTTGTGATTTTTATGTTCTTTATGAACCAGCAGTTTGTAATGAAATAGCCCCTTACAGTCCAGCAGAGGTGTGTGAGGCTCACGAACAGCTCTCCACGGAGCTTTTGAACTTTGTCTTGTGAGTACAGTTCTTCACATGGCAAAAAAGAAATGCAGGCCTAAAGCTTTTGCAGTCTTTAACTTAAAATCATTTCTCTGAAAAGGCTAATGATGATGTCATTTTTTTTACTAAAGTGGAGTTTTTAGATGTTGTTTGCTGCTCTTCACCAGTAATGTTGCTCTTGCTTCTCCATGCAATATCTATTAGGCTTTTTATTTTGTTTCATTTTTTACTTTCAAATTGCCCTTTTTTAATGCGGAATTACTTTCTGCTGCACGCAATTCTTAATGTAAAAACCAGCCATCCCTTAATTTATATTTTCATGTTATAGATGACATAGCATGTTACAGGTCCCTGGAGCCCTGAGTTTCTGCTGAAGATTTATTGCAGCGGTTCCTGCAAACACTGCAGTGAAGCAGAAACCCCTTGGTTTCTGGGTCAATGCCATAGACAGCTGGAGCTGCATGTGATGTCTTGGTGTTGGTCTCTTTCATGACCTTTGGGAAAACCTGTGGTGCCTCAGAAGTTGCCATGTAGAAAGTGACTCCATTTCTTCTGTTTAGGTCAGGCTCTCAGGTGCCTTTTGTGTCCTGATCTTCTGTACCTGGCACATCTGAGGTTTGAGGTGACCATGACTACATTTGCAGTCTAGTAGGAGGGTCCCTTGGGCCTTCCTTCTCCTTGCACTCTAGGTGAGGGCTGTCTTGATATGTTTCCATGTGTTTGTCCCGGCTCTAGGATCTTGGGAGAGCATTTCTACTCTTTCTCATCTGTTTCCCAGTTGTGATGTTTGACTCTGTGTGAGTTGCCCTTCTCTTGGGTGAAGGCAGGTTTCAGGGGTGAGAAACCATTAAATGAAGGGGCAGGGAGAGGACACAAGTGGTGCAGGAAAAGTAAATGTGTGGGTCTGTGTTTCATTAGGAAGTGGTGATAAAAAGAAAGCCTGTTTTTGCTCAGTAACTTAAGAACTTGGCTACTGAATATGCTTTCCATGCAGCATGGATTTCTTTTATTGCAGCACTAGTTATTACCCAATGAAGATCTTGCCCATTACTATTATCTCAGTCATCAGCTCTGAAATGACATTTCTAATACTACAGACAACTTTGAGATGTTTTGTAAGGCGGAAACTGGTTTTCACTGCTTGCCACAGGATTAATGTAGCTAATGTGGTGCCTGGAATGTTGTAAAAAGTGTTTCTGTTGTAACGTTTTTTGCTGTATGAGCAATCCTCTCTTGTAATGTCAAAAGTGTCTTCTGGCTGCTCCTTCTAGATTTGTCAAGAAGCGGCGGGTTTGTTTCATGTGTTGTTTTTGAATGTGGATCTGTGCAGGTTGCAGATTGGAGCTGGGTGCAGTACATTTTGTTAGAAAGTCCCCAACTTTGTCTTGATGCCAGTTGCATCAGGAGGAGATTGAGGTTCTTTCTTAAAGGGCTGATGTTACTATCTTTACTCTGAGCCACCACAGAGCATCTGTGTCTTGCCCAGTGTGCAGTTTCCCTAAGCAAACAAAATGCACCATCCTGAGGAACTCTGGATATGCTTTTTCTATATTAACAGTTGTTGAGAGCATCTTGTAGGTAGATGTGAGAGTGCAGCGTGCATTTTTCTAGTCTGGATTCTCCTAGTGATGAAACTTCAGAGCCTTTGGTTTTCAGCTAGGATGTTTGGACACATAATGTTCTTTATAAAATTTAAAAGCACATTACCCAGCTTTTTGAAAACAGAAGTCTGACAGAACTCCGGCAGATAGGAAAATGGCTTATTTTTGTTGCTTTGATCTGTCTTTACTGTGCAGGAGCACAAAAATACTGTTACAGGCATTTTGTTTCAAAGTTTTATGTCTTCACATTAATCAAAGTAGAGTTTATAGATTTGATATTTTTACTGTCACGCTCTACTTTTTTCTCCTCTGTTCTTCAGATAGAGATATTATGTCATTGCTGCTTTGCTGATAATCTTGCTTTTTTCCAAAGATCCCATCAAGAAAATTACTCTGAGTATATTTTGTTCTCACCATTATTTTGTCTGCAGGATGCAGTAAGTTAATCACGCCTTAAATTGATTTAAGCAACTGTTAAGTAAGACAGATAATAGAAAAAAATCATGGAAGCAGTATTCTGTTGCAGCATGCTACTTTATCCTTAGATTTGGTCTTTACCTTCATTAGCATTTGAGCTTTACCATAAGATGCATAATACATTGTTGGAGAGGGTGGTGGGATGTGTTCAGACTTCCACAGGTGACGTATTGGCTGGTAATTTGGAAGTCGTTTAAGAAGCACCTCATTTTGCATGAGCAAAATGAATGTAATGCTATTTACCCTGGACACTTTGGGACCTGCCACTGGGAAAAATATGTAGAAGAGCTGAATAATAAAAGTTATTATAAGACGTGCTTCAGAAGACAAAGTCCACAAGGGTTTCTGTAGGTGCTTGCTACGTATGTTGCATCAGGTGCTTCCACAGGCTGGTGGATTTTTTCCCTAAGATGGGAAAAGCGTAACTTCTTTCTTTTGTCAGACTGTAAATAACTTCTGTGAGCCCTGTAGCTTTGAAAAGTATATTGAAGGAGGCTGTTGCAAGAAGTATTACCCACTTGGTTTCCTTGGAAACATGAAACATGATTTACAAATATTGACTGGAGAAAGCTGTAGCTTAGAGGAAATCCTAAACTGTTGGTTCAGGCTTTTAAATTAATATAGCTAAAGAGTTTAGGCTGTATTGAAAGTCACTGCATGTCTGTGAAGCAAAATTTGTAGTCATTCTGACTTGCTGTGTTTCCTGGTGTGATAGCCAGTTCTGGATGCTGGAGAACTGGAGAGAATCTGTGAGAGTTATATTGGATAAGGAGTGCTGAACTGTGGTATCCCTGGATACACTTTCACCTGTGTTGAACAGCCCAGCTCTCATTGGAGTTAACAGATTAATGTTCCTAACATTAACTAATGTTGTTAGTGCCTGACTTGCAATTGATGGACTGCAATCTGGGATGTTTTCTTCTTGGTGGAGTGTAAAATCATCGTTCATTTCTTGTGTATGTTTCTAAATATTGGAGGGTGTTTTGAATGTTCTTTGTTATGCTTATGCAAGAAATTGTGTGATAAGCTTAAGTAAATTACAGTTACTGGGTAACTTATATTGTGTAGGAATTTTCATATAGATGTATTTTTAAAGGCTGCTGGTCATAATTTGGTCTTCCTTTGTTAAGATTTTCAAAACATAAGCTGCTTTATCCCTGGAGCATGGTGTTAGATTATCCTGAAGTTGATGTTAGATTCATGCTGGGCGGGGTGGGTAGTGGTGAAAAGGGCATCCATATAGGATAAAAAGCATATAATGGAAAGTCGCATACATGTTACGAGTGTCGAGCTGTATACAGAGTGGATAAAGATGGCTTCGGTATACTCATTAGTGAGGAACAGGTCTTGCTTCAGTTATCTAACCAAGGTGCTGCCAGCTACGGTTTTATTTGTTCTTTTCTTGGTGTCAGTGCTGGCTCATGTGGTCCACATTGCCATCCATCTCCTGTGTTGCTTGTCCCTGTGTCACTCATACTGCTTCCACTGTCAGTGGACTGGGTTGGATCAAGAAACTGCCCTAACTTTTGGGGTTTTACTGATTTATTCTTAACTTGGGTTAGTTTCCCAGTTCATCTTCCAAAATAGCTATGGCTGTTCAGGAATAGACCAAATGGTTGGAGGCCATCAGTGCTGCTGGAGGAAAGCACCTTCAGCTGTTCCCAGAGTTGGGAATGTGGCAGCCTTGATGCCCCAGTGCTTTTAATCCGCAGGGGACCTCCAGAGCAGAGATAAGATCTTGGATTTCTCTGGGCAAAAGCCTATCCCATGTGTGGTTGTCTGCTGGCTGTAGTGCTGGTTGTTTCACAGCCCTGAGAAGATGGCAAGGCACAGTTTCTAAGGAGGAGTGATGTGTTATGATGAACAAATGATGTATTTAGAAAGAACAGGAGCATGAAAGCCTGTGCTTCTGTTTTAGACCTGATAAGACACTGTGTGTCAAACCACTGTATTTTTTTCCCCAAAATGTATTTCATGCTTTATGCAAAATATTATTACTCCTTGCAAACTGTGCCTTGCTTGGTGATTGTAAAGGTGTTTATGGTGAGTGGCTTAAGGCAGCCTTATGTGGCTACATTAATTAGGGCAGGATGAATCTAGGTCTGCCTACATGTGGGGCTGCAGAAGGATTTTACACTGAAGGAAGAGGTGGGATGCAGGCAGGTTTGTAGGGATCAGATCCTAAATGTCCGGAGGCAGTGGTAGTGTAGGCAAGGAAGGACCACTGAAACCTGTTGGTTGGCGTGTCACAAGTAAGACAGCTGCATCTTTATGTCTTGTGGACTTAAATGTTAAGAGCAACTGGAGACCACAAAAGCCTGCCATGCATGGGCCAAGTGGTGCATCGTTTCTCATCAAGCCAGTTTAACTGAGGAGAAAGACTTTGTTTAGTGCTTCTGTGAATGCTGGTAACATCCTGAAGGTTACAAGGATGCTTGTCTCTGATGTGGGCTCTAAGGAAGGATTCAGCTGTATTGTTTTTCAGTGGCTGGTTCAACCAGATGAAGGCAGCTTGCTCTTGACTTGCCACCTGCACTGGCTATGGATCACAGGCTGTGAGGTGGCAGAAAGAGTAATGAGTGGAAGAGGGGAATCGGAGATCTATGGAAAAAGGGAATGTACATGTGTACAAAAGACAAGCGGAAAATGTCAGTGATACAGAATTCTGTGAAGACTCCTGCTGTTGGCAGCTCCTGTACAAAAGTGTTAAGCTGAAGGGGATGTCAGTAAATGAGGGGAAATAAAAAAGGTTTTGTGATTGGTGTTTGCAGAAGGAAAGCTGAGTAAGGGAAGTGCTTGATGAGTCTTAGGGTAGGGTGTGGTTTTTTTTGTCTGCTCGCTGCTTTTAAAGTCCACACAGAATCAAAGCAGAAGGCAGAGTTTTGTGTGGCTGAAAGCAGAACAGCAGGTGTGCAGTCATTTGTTGAGGGTTGTGAACATGCCTCTAAAAAAGTGAGTATGGTGGTGGATGCCAGATGTGGATACTAACAGAAAAAGAAGATGATTATGTCAAATGAACTGTGGTTCTTCATGTAACCGAACAAACTACATGGATTACTGCAAAAGTGGTCAAGATGGGGACAAGGACTGGCAGCATCAGAGTTCTGCTAAAATTGTGATTGTTTTTATGTGGAGCCATTGTGCCAATACAAACTAAATTTCACACTGCAGGACTGGTTTTAAGATAAATGCCTCCAGATTAAATCTGGACTGAAGTTCCTGCTTTTGACTTAAATTTAGAATAACTGAAGTGAAGGTATATAGAGAATTCTCAGAATGTGAGAATGAAAGATGGAAATATATAAGATGGCAGTGTGATGTTGCTTTTATTTGAAGAGACAGGATTATTCTGGGTACTTTTATTTCATAATATGAATGTTTTCTGAATATCACTCAGTTTAAGTCATCAGAATAGTGGCCATATAAGTAAAGTATGCAGTCTCTAAGGCTGCAGTTGGGAAAAAAAATACCCCTTTGAACCTATTGCCCTTTTCCATTTTTTTTTTCTGATTTTCTAGGGTGTAAATAGTAAATTGGTAGTTAAAACACCTCAGTCCTGTAGGAACATCGGGGGAACTTCAAAGTGTTTTTCTGGCAGAATACTGATACCCTTTTCCACTTTAAACTCTTGTTGTTTCTAGCAAGTATAGGTAGATTTTGGAAATAGTTATGTGATATTTATTCAACTGTTGCTTGTGTAATACTGAAGGCCTCAGAGTATCTCTCAGCTTTGTGGTGGCTCCAAAGTGGCACAGCATCAGTGTCAATTCTCAGATATCTTGGCTCTTGCCTTGGGTTGTACTGACTTCTGGGAGTAAGGTGATGAAAGAAGTGAGTGATTACATTAGTCACAAATAGAGGAATAACAATTCAAGTAGAAAGTGTGAGAATTTCTGACTATCAGCTGGTTCTCTGACTGGGCATGAGAGCTGCAAGGTGTCAAAGTTTTCTGAACAGAGCTCTTGAATTCTCTGTAGGCTGATGTGATGAAAGAAAAAGCGAGCTATTTCTGTTAGAGGAAAGCTGGAGACTTCTGTCCTCATCTCTGTGACAAAGCCATTCTTCATGTTTATTCTGAAAGCAGCATTAGAAGTGTTCAGGGCCAGGTTTGATGGGCTTTTGAGCAACCTGATCTGGTAGAGGATGCCCATCCGTGGCAGGAACTAAGTGATCTTCAAAGGTTTCTTCTGATCCAAACCATTCTGTGATTCTAAATGAGAGAATTGGGTATATCCTCCTTACCTCCATGCTGTATTCTTTGAATCAGAATTGTCTCTTTCATGTTTTCCAGTGGGTGTTTGTCACAAAGGTGTCATTGCTGCAGGCTGTCCAGGGAGGTTAGAGCCAGTGGGCAAATGGCTTCCTCTGAGAAGGTGAAGGGGTAAGAAAGAGATTTTGTGGTGGAATTGGAAAGGCCCATGGTGTCTTCCCTGGTGACTGGAAGGAGCTAAGTATTCTGGACTTGTGTGTCAGATTTTATTTTGATCTGGATTCAAATCTGCACCCAGTATGGCTAGAAAGTAAATTCACCGAGGAACAATATAATAGACTGGGCATATGTAAATGGTGAAGTTACTGTGAGAATAGGAAATACGGGGTTTAAGAGAGAAAGATTCATGTGGAAAAAGCCTGATTTAATGTACACTAAAAACTGTAAAAATCTGACATACTGGCAGGCATCCTTTTCAGTTAGCAAACTGTAGAAGCATGTCTGTGCAAAATGAGAAATGTGTTTGCTTGGCCAGCTTTTCTGAACTGAAACATAAAAGGTGTTGTGAAATACTGTAGAATGTACAAATGAGCATGTTGTCAAGAAAATCACTTTGTAATAGGTGAAGGTTGCACATAGAATGCAGTTGGGGTAGCCATATAAAAATGAGGGTGAACCTGGTTGAGAACGGTTGTCCCTGTTTCCGAGGAAGATGACTTTCCTGTATACATAAGAACACCATTCTCTGTGCTTGCTAGAGACAGTTTATACACAGTGATGCACCTCACTGCTTCATAGTGACTGTCCTAAACTTATGGATGTTGAAACTTAGGAATCTGGTCTTAATTGCATTGTTATAAGTATTTGTCTGTGTGGTGGGATGAAATGGAAGTGGGAATGGAGAGGAGGAAGGAGAAACATCTGTTTCTTACTGAGCTAAAATTGTGGGTTTTTTTCTGGACTGAATCAGTCATAGGACTAAAGTGTGGGGAAGAGTCAGGGAAAGAGCAAGTCCTTGGAAAGAGCTGGGCAAGCAATAAAGGAGAGCTGCAGGAACCAGTGGAGGACCAAAGGAGCAGTTCTTGGTGTGGAGGTAATGGAAAGTAAAGTGGGCCATGGCATCTGGAGGCTTCCAGAAGAATAGGAGAACTGTTTGGGTTTCTGCTTGCCAATAGGCTATTCAAGAGACTAACAAATAGTAACAGAGAAGACGCAAGGACTGCAAGACCCAGGTGCACTCGCATAATACCAGGGAATAAGGTTGAACTTCTTCAATGCCAGGGTATTGCTTAACTTCTGTGTATGGGGAATACTCAAAATGCACATTGGTGGGTTTTGTAATTCACTGCTGAAGAGCCAGTGCCTCTGCAGGGGTACACCTATATTGTTTGGGTGTAAGAACAGCTCTTTGCCCAGAGCTGTGCACCTGTGTAGTATGTGTGCCTTTTCTCCTGGCTGTCCTGCTCAGGAGCAGGAGTAGCTCCATCCTTGCTGAGATCTAGAGAGCATGGCTTTCTGAACCCAATGGTTCTTGGATGCTGGAGTGGAGGTGCTGTAGAAATAGGCAGAAAATTGTGGCATGGGAAAAAAAAGTAAGTGCATTAATCTTGGGTTTACTGTAAGCTTAAATAGCGAAGCTCTCACTGTTTACACAGTAGTATCTATTAAAGGAAATAACTGCGTGTCAAAATCTAAAACAGTCACAGAGGGATTTTTTTGAAACGACTGTGCTTTAAAGTCAGGTCCTGTAATCTGCAAGCAGCAGGGACATTGCATATTAGAGTTTTACTCTTGATACAGGTGGGTGTCCACTTCTGTCACTAGCAGCTTTTTGTGTGAGGAGTGTGTTACTTCAGTTTGCCTTGAAGGTCACTGTAGCTAAATCAGTTGTTCCTTCACAGTTTCATCATATTGTCTGGATGTATAGTAGTGAAAAAACATGTAGTTTGTAGACCCTCTGGGGGCCTCCTTTGCTGACTTCTTTTCTTAGATACTTAAAGCTAACTTTTCATCAGGGTTTTAAAGACTTGGTGCTTAGTGAAGTGTAGTATAGATGGCTGTGCACATACAAAGTGCTGATTTTCATGGTTTATCATTGTGTCTGGGCTTCAAGTTAAAAAAGTTGATTTACTTTGTTTTCCTTTGACATACTTTAAAATTTGAGCTGAGATTGCTTCCTCATCAGTAATAAAAGCGCAGCAGGTAGACAGAGGCCTTCACATTCCCATGTGTAACTGTGTTGTCTTAAAAAATGTAGGTGATATGAAAGGAATGAAATACAGACTCTGGTGTGTTGTCAGCTTTCATTTCATTGTGTAAGAGCATAGATAACTTCAATGTGAAGAAAGAAAATCTTCACAGGGAAAATACAGGCATTCAGGACTGTTCACCTTGCCTGAGTATTATATGTAGAAGAAATGGTTGATTCAAGCGTACACTTGCATCCTTTATAACACTTAGATGTTCCTTCTCTCTTTGTCCAGCTCAACTCTTTTAGTTTGTCTGTATAATTTTTTTCTCCTTTTTTGGTGCCCTTTCTTGTTTGGGATTTTAAATCTAATCAGGTAATTGGGCAGCGGCCTTCTCCAAATTCACTTGATGGTGACTGACTACTTCTCTAGCCCTGCCTTCCCATTCTGGTACAAATTGATGATGCAAAAGCATGCAGAGGAAGACTGGGGAAGAGAAGGAGTGTAGGGTTGCCTGGGAGATGGTTTCAGTGTTTATTCTCTTCTTTGATTATTGATGATAATACTTGAGGGAGCAGAGTATTCTTGTAAAGGTGCTGAAACCAAAGGTTATATTAGATAGGCTTGGGAGACAGTGTGAGCGCAGTGTAGAGATGCAGAGTTGTGTCAACTCATTTACTGAAATAATAAAGTTAGCTTAAAAAATTTACTCACAGAGTATCTGAAGTTGGGTACTCAAAATGTGTGTCTGCTTTTGAACTATTCAGCTACTGGTATTAGTTTTCCTATTGAGACATTGAAAAATTATGTGCAAATGTTTGTTTAAAACATAAGAGAGACACATTCTTTGTAGATGGGTATCTTTAAAAATTCTTGCATGAGTAACTGGAGACAATTATTACCCTTCCATATCTGGGACTAAACTGAGAGGCAACCAGGGAAACTAGTAGCATTGCATCCTTTTCCATTTTGCTCACAGGCAAAATAAAGCTTGGTTTAGTGTCAATGCCAAGGACATAGTAGTTACACTTTTTCAGAAAGTGCTCCCTTCATTATCATCTGTACAACCTGTAAGTAGTATGAGATGTATCTCACATCATATCACTGTAAGGAATTATGAATAATGGTTAATGAATTATGGATAATGGTTTTAAATAGATGAAAATGTGATTCAGGTTTTAACTCCTGCAAATTGTAGCATAGCCATGGCAAGGAGCTGAAATCTCTGGGAGGCTGACTTTGGGGAGTATGTGGTTTCTGTTAGTGATTCTATTAGAATGAAGTGAGAAAAAACAATTTTGATCTTTATCTCCAGATAGCAACTATATGAACACTTACCGTATATGTGTTCAGTGCATCTGTACCTTGTTAAACTGAAATGAGAAAAGTGCAGTTGTAAAACTTATTTTTTTTTCTGTCTTGATACTGAAATATTCAAATAGCTTATTGCTGCCCGGTAAGTCTTCTTACAACAAGTGTATCAATACTATGATAAACTTACTGAGACCTTTGGTAGAGGTTTGTTATAATTAAATCAGTACCCAAAGCACACTTCAATTTTGCTTGTAACAGAAGTGCCTGATCAGAAGGCCATGGAGAATAACATGGAGTACGTGGGTGGTCCCTTGGAAGAGAAGCCGATCTCCTCATTTGGGTCTATCCAAAGACTCAGTGACTGTAAATTGTTTAATCTGCTTGGAGAGCACAAAAGCTATTCAATTATGTTAATCAGCAGTTCTGCAGCATCAGAGTTGAGCTGTACTTTTCTTGTTCTGTTGGAGAGTATTGTCCATAAATGCATCATAAATGTTTCATTTTCAAATTTTTTATACAAGCCCTGGTCATAAGTCAGGATCTGCTTATGATAGGTGGTCCACAAACAAACTCCTCAAAGCCTTAAAATAAGACAGCTGGACACAAGGGAACACATGAGAAAACAATGAAAGGGATACTTAATCACAAAGAAAACAAGAATAAAACGAACAAGAAAACTGCTCAGAGAGGTCAAAACAAGTGGAAAAAACAATTCAGGTCTCGGCACATCAGCATTGTGGAAAAGAAGGTTTGAAGGTGGACAGATCCCTTTTTTAAGTTAGTAGAAAATGCACTATATCATGTGCTTTTATATATATATATATATATATATATAAATGTTCTGTAGATACTGTATTATGTAAGTACAGTCTTTGCTGTGTGTTCCACCCATCCTTCATTTGACTGTCACTGTGTTGTACAAGAACTGCCTTGCTGTTTTCTTGGTATTTGTCATTTCAGTACAACTGGTACTTGCAGAACAAGCAAACTCATAGCAGTGATGGTTCACTGCTCTCACTGACCCTTTGCTCTTATTGATCTACTCTTGTTCCTCCTTTGTACTCAGAAAGCAGTTCCTTGCATTGAGTCTGCCTGAGATGCGTCAAGATGAAAGGTTTTAAAATGTAAAGAAAAAGTTATGTTTGTGTATTTGTGTGACATGTTGTGTGTTTGTGTGATAGTGAGATTTTTTTTATTTTTGTTCGTTTTCTTTTTCCCCTAATTATTGTTTGGGGTTTGGTGGTGTTTTCCCGTCTCACATCCCTGTTCATTATGGCCATGCATTTTCCTTCTATTTCACCTTACTGGTTGGTATCCAGCCTGAAGGATGCATGCATACAAATCTATCTTAAATCTTTGCTCAAACTTTTTGTTTTTCAAGGAGACAACTTTTTCCCTTATTGTGTGCTGAGTATCTTCTCGTCTCTGTGTCTTTCTGCTACGCCTTTCTTTGTAGACTTGGTCCTCCTGGGTAAGGACTTCATCTGGAGTTGGGCTTAATGATGGGTTCTCAAAAAAACCCAGCAACTCAGCAACCTGCTAATCAGTCCATCAGTAAAAGCTGAAACAGATTTAAGATGGCCAGGGGCTGCGTGAGGAGGGGAGAGGATGAGGGCACACAGCAAGCACTTGAGGTGAGGACTTTGCTCCGTAGGTCCACTGGCAGCCACTGTGCTTTTCGCATGCTTTTCATGCTGGCGCTGTAGTCTGCTCTCTAAGTGTGGGGGATGCTTGCAGACAGGATTGTTCCTACTGGGTTTGCAGCCCTGTGGGCAGGAGGGGAGGTTTTTGGGTGGCTGTGTCACAGGGAGGAGAGGGCTCTCAGGGCAGCACTGCAGCAGCAGAGTTGGAAAGGTGAAATGTGATGCTGTCTGCTTGGCAGCTGAGACTGAAGAAAAAGAAAGAAAAAAAGACGGTGTTAACAGTTTAATGGCAGCCAAGAGGTTTTTGCAAAAGTCTGGTAAGTTCATGACATTGTTGATAATAGCATGCAAATACTCATGCTTAACAAAGCTTTAGTAGACTATCAAGTGACATTAGCTACTGACACGGTGCTTAACTCTTATGGCATAACACATATAGCTGAACAAGAAATGTAAAAGTAGGCTTCTTCAAGTCACATTTTTGGCTGAAAGTGGCATCAAAGAGGTTAAATGCTTGCCCTTTTTTGGAGTTTACCTTACTGCATGTGTAAGTATACCTTCAGGTGAGAGTGACGTGCCCAGGACTGGTTCCATAGTCAAGGTGTTCTCTGTGATGTGCTGTGACGGCTTGGTCCCTGTGGTTCTGTGGTGCTGATGCTTTGTGTGCTGGAGCTCTGAGCACCTGTGAATCAGCCTCTGCATGGCCACGCTTCAAAGCTTGCTCCTTCCCATCTGATTCACACAGCAGCTGGGGCACTGAAATTGAATGCTGCTATGTTGGAAATAAGAAAGAAAGCTATTTGTGGACTGTTTTTATAGAAAACATTACATGCAAAGAATTTCCTCAGGAGCCCTGAACAGAATTTAGTACTTCTGTGCATCTTTGGGGGAGAGAGCAGGTGGGCGAAGGGAGGCCACATCTGATGTACGGGTGCCAGCATGTATTTCAGGGATCACTGATATTTTCAGTGACAGTAACTGATGGCTTTGTTTTTTGGATGCATGGTTTGAAAATGGGACAAACAAATTCCTAAAATTGCTCAGATAGTTTTAGAACTAAAACTTGTTCTGGGGTAGGTGGCAGCTTTGCTGCATCTCTGATTTTCACATCCTATTTTTCTGTGGTGTTCTTATGCGTCTCTGTAACTTCAGTGGGAATTAAAAAGTTGGAAAAGTTTGAATTCAAAACTTTTCCAGAACATGACCTCTACTGTCTCGGGCATGAGTAGGCTCTGGCAGATAGATATCTTACTTGGCAATTACTTGTGCTCAGCAGTAACAAATGTAGCACGGTACTAAAGAGCTTTTAATGCTCACTTTGAACAAGCTGATAAAATGTGATGGAAAGGAGCCAGAGGAGATGAATCGAGCCCAGTTTATTAAATGTACTGCAGCAAATCACAGTAGTTTGAGAGTTGCTGGTCAGCCTCATTCTTACCTCTTCTGCTCACAAGTACCCTTGCTGTGCTGCAGAGAACTGGAAATACTTTGTGAGACCAATGGCACGTATTTCTCCTTTACCACCCTCTCTGTGCAGTCTCCACTAGACTTCACCCTCTTACACTGAGTTTTTGGCAGCGTTCTTCAAAGGTTTCATGTTGTCAGTGGGGATCAGCCGGAGCCAAGTCCTGCTGTCTCTCCTGTGCAGACTTCAGGAAGGTGTGCTGGTGGTGGCAGATGTCTCTCACTGTGCTCCGTGCTTGTACACATCAGAAAAGATGTTAAGTGCCAAGCATGCTTCACCACGAAACTGTACAACCTCTAAGGGTTTTACTTAATTTTGACTTGAAGAACAGGCCTTAGATGTAAACATTAAAGATCCTTCCACTAGCAGTCCTTGACCTGTGTCTGCATCCCTCTTTTTGTCCCCTGAGGAAGTTAAGTTCTAAATATTTTGCGCAACTGATGTTTTGTCTAGGTTGTTGTCTTCCTAGTGCTAGATAGTTCTGTCCCCTTGCAGGCTGCAAAGGTGAAAGTTGTTGCCACACTTTAAGTCACTGTAGCTAAGCATCAGGTCTAACCTCGTAGCCTACATGTCCTCCATCAGCAGTGGCAGTCAGAGATATCTCCAAAGTGGGTGTTCTCCCACCAGCCACAGAAATAGATCTTGAAAAGGGATAAATTGCAGTCTGGAGTGGTTCTCTTTTCACTTGACTACAGAGGGAGCTTTGGACATTAGCTGAAGTTTTTAGGTAGCTAACATTAGGTGAGCTGAAATCCAGCCTTAGTTTGTAGCACGAGTAATTGAGGTAGCCTTTTTAGGTAGCCTAAACCAAGAGGAGGATAATGCAGAAAACACTGAATAAAGAAAACCCCAGGGGAGTGCTATATATGTGGTCCTTGATATATCCCCACAACAAGGCCTGAGTAAAGGATAAAGGTTTCTTGAAAACTCACTTTGCATAATACGCAAGGGATGGTTGTCAAATAGTAAGGTAGCATGTGCACATGCATGTGTAAATCTTCTCTTTACTCACGCTTTTTTCCTTTTGCTCTGAATTACTGTCTTTCTCTTCCATGATTTATTGAGGTTATTCAACAAAATACTGACTTGTTTATTTTCTCTGAATTTCTTTATTCCTTCTAATCCATCTCTTGCTAAATCAGGTTTATTCCCTCACATTTTCCCTTCACCCATCTCTAAGTACATTCAGTCTTGGGCGAAGGGGCATGAAATGGTTGTCTTCCTCTCCTCCCTCTGAAAAGTTTATCTGGCAAGTTCATGAATTTCCTTTATTCCAAGACCAGTTCATAAAGGATAGATTTATTCTGCCTTGTGCCGTGAATGTGAGGTGATTGCCAGAGCATTGTTCTTCTAGATAGGTTATTTTTTCTTGTGGTTGAACCCTTCCCCCCCAAGTATTTTTAGAGCACTGATTAAGTGGTAATTTAAGTTCGTGTTCAGACTTCCCTGAAGCACCCAGTAAGGTAATCCAGTACCAGCTGGTGGGTTTGGTATTCTGGGCAGAGCACCAGCAGACTGATGCACTGATGATAAGTGTAACCAAGCTTTGCAGGAAAACCATAGCCCATCCCTTCCTTCATTCAGTATCTCCAGTTGTCAGATGGGCTGTTTCAGGTGGCAAGGAGGAAACAGCTCACTGAGTGACTGGATCAGCATACATGGCTCATGCGCACCTTCAGTGAGGCAACGGCATCGTTGCGTGTCCAGGCGCAGGGCTGTGCTGCCACACGGGTTTTGGGCAATCTGAGTGCACAGCTGTAGGAGCAGGCAAGCCAACAGGCTCTGCTGAGGCTGACATTGCTGCGCTCCCACACACAGAGCCTTGTGTGCTCTGGAGATTCATTGTCATCTCCCCTCTGGCTCCTCCAAGCACAAGGTATGTGTTTTGTGCTTCCCAAAGTATGTGGGCTTGGCAAGGTTGGCCAGCCTGACTTGCTGCCTCCTTGAGGAACTCCCTTCCCTCTCCTGACTGCTCTCACTCATCGCAGCTGTGTTGGCCCAGTTGGAATGTCAGACTGGGATTCTGTCTCTTGCGTAATTTCAGGCCACTGAGCCATTTCAGTGCGCTATGGGTGTGACTGGTGTGAAATGACTCCTCAGTGGGCAGCTCCCAGCACCTTTGCGGTTTTTAGTTGCTGGTGTCTCCATATGTGCATTCCTTCAGTAATAGTTTCTAAGTGGTGTGCAACGCTTCCTTCACCTTAGTGTTGCAGTGATCCCATGCTGCTCTGACAGCCCATGTGGCTGGGGTTGTGTTGCGTTCTGGGCTGTGGTCGTCCTGACTCTGGGTAGCACTCATCTGCAAATAACCTACTAAATGAATTGCTGCTGAAATCTCCACCTGTGCTGTTGGGCTGTTCCTTGTGAAGCACAGAGCGCTCAGAAGTGTTCACAGGAGAGGTGCAACCTGTGAAACTGCTCACAGAAGTCAGCAGCTATGCAGACAACAGGTCTCATGGGGTACCCCTGAAGCATTAGGGTAAGTAATGCTTGTTTTGTTAAAGGTAGAAATACCTCCTTAGGAAAACCCCTCCTTATGATGGCTTGCCTGTAAGCACAAGTTGAGGTGGTTGCTCTATTCAGTTGGGTTTGTCTCTTTACTGTGTGCAGGCCAGACAGCAAAGCTAAAGTAATTTAGCTTTAAAAAACTAAAGAAGGATTTCTTCCCACAAATTCTTCCAGGTATGTTTGGATTATACTGAGTCTAAGGGCTCCATCTGCTTTTCAGTCTTTGCATTGGGCTACATCTAATTTGCAGTTCTGTACTTCAGGATCTTCCCGTTGCTTTTCTGGTGGTCTGTCTACTGAGCTTTACTTGCCGTGTGGCAACATACCTGCTTCATTTGGTTTATTTTTGTCAGATGTCTGCAAATGGCTCATCTGAAGTAGAAAATACCCCTTTTTTGTTGTGGTCCTTGCCAGTCAACAGCAACAGGCCCAAAAGATGGCCCAGACCCCAGCTGGTCAGGCCCTGATGT
The DNA here is from genome assembly GCA_039877255.1 of Loriculus beryllinus. Taxonomy (NCBI): domain Eukaryota; kingdom Metazoa; phylum Chordata; class Aves; order Psittaciformes; family Psittacidae; genus Loriculus; species Loriculus beryllinus. Next base: position 9,196 of record JBCJKH010011606.1, on the reverse strand, counting down.
GGCCAGCTGCCATGCCTGTCACCCCACTAGCCTGGTGCAGACAGATGGCTTCCACCACAGTTTCAGCTTGGTGCAGGTAGACCCAGACCCATCTCCATGTCTTAAAAATGATCACCAGCTCTGTCATGATTATATGTTAGCTCTTCAGTGTGAGAGGGGATATCGGGAGCAGTTTTTGCTGGTGTGGAGGCCAGGACCTCTGAGCTGCTTACGGTGAAGTTGTTACTGGATTGATAGGTCTAGTCCTGAAGGAATAAAGTGCCATCTGCAGTTATCTTAGTCCTGCTTGCCTTCTAAGATGAGAACAGTTTAAGGGTCCTTTTGAGGTAGGATGGAGTATGAAGGCCTATGGCTCCAAAACCTAGCAGCTTTAGCAGTGGTTCTGAAACATGTGGAACAGGAGAGATGATTTGGAGAGTGACCTGTGTGGTACTGAGATGTTTAATTTAGGTTTCTGCGTAAATTCAGTTCAACTCTCTTTGCTTTATGAAACCTCCTCTCGTACTGGCACTGATGAGTGACCACTGCATGAGCAGTGATGTGTTTTGTGTGCAGGGTGACCACACCTTGGCTCTGGTTAAAGTCTTACACAGGTGATTCATGTCCTTGGTAATGTGATTGTGATAAGGTGTGGAGAGGTCATGGGCCACAGAAGTGTGTTGACTGTGCCAGCTGATCCATAACACAATGCCAGGTTGCTCCTTTCTGGCTCAGCATGTGCAAGTGAGGTGCTGCAGTCCCTTGAATTGCATCTCTGCAAGCTTGGGCTGTTGGGGTAGGGATGCAGCCATGGCAGCGTTGCTCTTTGGGCTTTGTCCAGAGGCAGGGCTGTGAAGTTGTGACGCATCACAGATGGTTGCGCTCTGTGCTGATTGCGCATTGAGATGCAAAGCATCTCTCACCAGTTATCCCCCAGTGATTGATGGTCTTACTGGAGCAAAGCTACAGACATAGATGCTCTTCTTGTTGGTATGCACTTAAGTTTATTTAAGAAAGCTTATTTAAGTTGTCATCTTGAGTATTTTGTATTCTTTAGCAGGCTAAATCTCCCGCCATCTCCTCCAGCTCCTTGGTGCCTCTACTCTTGCAGGTTTTTCTTAACTGTCCTGTGGGATTTTGGTGTGCCCCATAGCTCTTTACATCTCTTGCTAGTTTGCCTCTCCAGAGTCTCTCTTCACCATGGCAAAATAGCAGCAGTGTAAAATTTAGGTTTGCTTGTCAGTTTTAGGGTTGTCCCAGGTTTTATGAACAGGAACACTTTGCCCTGAAGCAGTGTAGCAAGGTATGGCAGTAGCACTAGGAGCATTTCTGTAGCTCATTGCCTTATTACGTGCTTGCTTATGTTTAGAAGGTTATCTTTGCAGTCTTAACTTTTATTTTTTCTTATAGGGAAGATCAGGTTCTGCAGAACCAGATGACACCCATGAAAGTTTCCTACTTGCCAGGAGTGGGAAGATGTGTGGATTTTTTTTTCTTTTTTCTTTTTTCTTTTTTTTCTTTTTTTTTTTTTTTTTTTTTTGTTGTTCTAAAGGGACATTTGCAGTCAAAATGAAAGCAAACATTCAGACTTGGGGTAGGGTGCGGGGGAGGGAAGAAATAATAAACCCACCCTTTTCTGCTTCTGCCAACTGTCCCTTTTGAGACAGCCAGCAAAGTTGTCAAGCCCTTCTATTTTCATCCACTGACACAGTGCATCGAGGCAGCTGCAGGTGCTGGTACAGAGCAAGCGAGGGAGGGTGGGTTTTATTTTTCCTTCTTTTGCTCCCCCAGCAGCAGAGATTTTTTTCTTGCTGATTGACAGCATCACCATTTCAACCCTGTTGAAGCTTTAGTAAATAGAGTGATCTGAAGGGGCTGGAAGTAACTCAGCCAGAAGTGTTGAAAGGGCACCTCAAGATTTGTTATCTAGAGAAGCTGCTCTCAGTCTGGTGTGTGCATGGCTTGGTGTCAAGCTCTGTGGTGCCATTGTTGAGCTGGCCGGTTCACTGTGGATAGATGAAATGGTGACCAGTGGTCACTGCAGGCAGAATCCTTGATTTAAACAACAAAATGAAAATAGTTTGACCAAGTAAAGGTCAGGAATTCCAAGACTGCTATTAGGTGACTCAGTCCTGCAAGGGTGATCAGAAATGTGGTAGTACCAGAAGGAGGATACGCATCATTCATAATTTATCAGTATATCGGAAAACACATTTTAATGTCCTGCTGTGCAATAAATGTATGCACTACAGGATCACCAAGGAGCGATAAGATGCTCTGCCTGCTATTTTAATTCACTTAAAAAAAATAGCTTTTGTTCTTTGTTGTTCACTTTGTCAAGACCTTTATCTCATGTTTGTATCTTGCACGTGTGAATAGCGCATAACATCCTGCTGTGAGGATTACTTACTTGCTACTACAGCGTATTTAAATGTGTACCTTGAGCTTTGTATTGCGGGCAGTTGGTGAAAACTTACTTCTGAAACATGACAATGCTATTAACTCTATGCAGCCTGAAGGACGAACGTGCTGGCATCCTCTCAGCTGGCTTAGGGAAGGGGCAGACTGTTTTGGAGCAAGGCACAGAAGCGCTATCTCACAGCGACATGTAGTTAATGGAACTAGACACAGAGTTGTGGCATGACTGCGTTCAGGGGTCATGATAGTGAAGGATGCCATGAGTCAACCTGATGTAGCAGGGAGCCTTGGCAGGAAACCACTGTGTTTATAAGAAGTAGGGTAACCACAATTGTCAGCAGCTCTGAAAGATTTCACCGTGGTTTTCGTTATGAATAGCAGGCACCGCTGCTGAAAACTTGGGTTAAAAAAATCTAAATGGCATCAGGAGTGTGAAGGAGACACGAGTTGTGTCTCCCAATAAGTATAACAATCTCTGGTTCTGCATTGGCCATGGTTGTTGTAAGACTGAAAGGGATTAAAGATAAAATAATTCCAAACCAGCATTTATTGTGGTTTTGTGGATTTTTTTTTATTTTTTTTTTTTTTTTTTAATATGAAACAGATGTTGTGGAGAAGTGGGGAAAGAAGACTACTGTTTGGTTTGTTTCAGTAGAAACTGAGAGGATTGGCTGCTTGATTCTGCTGCTCGCTTCATTGGGTTAAAAGACCTCTCCTGTAAGTAGTTTCATTGCAGAAATTAAGTGGTTTTGGTTTTGTTTTAAAATGCTTTCTGGAAATGCTAGGCTGTGTTAGCCCAACTGCTGAAATAATGTCTTTTCATAATCAGTTGAGTGCCCCATAAATACATCTCACTTGCAGCCCCACCTGGAGCTTAGATTGAAACTGGTGAAGAAACTCCAAGTTTTGCAGTAATTTTTACTTTTTTTTTTATCTGTCTAAATGAAGGGAAAGCCCTGGTAGTTACACACCTCAGTCAGGGTTGAATTTATCCCAGCGTGATGTGTGTTTTCTGGTGTAGGTGGGTTATATTGATGCATATAGCATGGGAAGTGAAGTTCCAATTTTGGCTACAATAACAAATGAGGCTGGAGAGCCAGGATTTTTGGCTGACCTGGTGTTGGGAAACAAAGTGTCAGTCAGTTTTGCCTTCTCAACATGATTTATGTGAAAGTGATTTAAATTGCCACAGATAAATGAAGAACTTTTGGTGAAGATTTTCTGCTTCAAATCTGTCTCTCTACCGTGATGGAGGCATGGATTTAGCATTTAAACTGCTATGTTATTTCACATAAGAGGTGGTATTAGTCAACTTCAAAAAGAAGTTTTGTTCCCTTTGTTGGCTTTACATTCTGCAGCCTCCTTATCTCTTCACTCTTTCTAGTTTTGAGTTATCTTTTTCTGGTGCATTACTATGAATGACTAAAAGATGCTGAACCTTTGTGGTACCAGGCTCAGTCCTCTCTGTTGGTTCCTCCATACGCATACTGACTTTCATGAGATCTCTGCCATTTTGTGGCTGTGAGCTAGGCTTGCCTTGATCCTCACAGGGCTAGGTGCCAGGTTGCCAAAGCTCAGTGCCCTGTGCTGCTGCTGCTGTGTGCCCATGGCATTGCTCCTCGCTCTGCTTGCTGCTCCCTGGGAGTCAGAGAAAGGGCAGCCTGTCCCTGCAGCCCTTAGCTAACCTGCCACAGGCTCAGCTGATGAATTGCGTAAGTGCTGTGCATGAAATCAGTACAGAAAGGAAAGCACGGGGGTGGGGGGCAGCCCGAGGTAAGCTGTTGCACGTTTATAGTTTGGTTCTTACTTGGTGCTTCTTGGCATCCTGTGTCAGAGGGAAACCTGACAAAACGTAGCAGACTGTTAGTTCTGAACTTGACTGGTGTTACCTGCTTCCTCAGAGGTCAGGAAAGTGCAAACTTGAGCTTGTTTTGGTCACCGCTGGGGTTGAATTACAAGCATGGCATGTGGGTTGGGCGGGTGGTGAACTCTCCAGCTGGGGAGGGATGGAACAAAGAGCTCCAGTCTGGTTCGTTTTGTAACTGAGTAACTAGATTAGCTCCTTTTTATATCATACCTTGCTCTGGCACAGCATTTACATGTAATGTGCAGTTAGAGGTGGTCGGGATTCATGTCAACTTGCTTAAATGTAGTGGTTGCTTTCATAAAATGTCTTGATGGGTTACAGAAGTGATGATGGTAGTCTTGTGATGTCTTTGTGGAGAATGTGGAATTCCATTACGTACTTTTTTTATGTGGCTTTGGCATATCATGTAATAAATCTCTTGGGATCAACTAATAATCCCTTTCTCTTTCTCTTTGATACTTCTGCTGTTGTGATGAGAGAAATTACTTGAGCTGGAGTCTTTTTTGTATTAAAAGACAGTTATTAGCAACACATTTTCCACAGGGAGCTTTGGACTTTCTGAATTTGCCCAGACCTCTGTTTACTGTAGAGCACAGCACAAACCCCTTGTGCATAGGCATCTTATGAACAGGGGAGATCATCGAGCATTGTAATTTGTGTGCTAGGAAATGAATTTTGCAGCTTGATTTGTTTTTGTCTTTTGGGGAGTTCAGTGAACAGTTTCTAGCTGCTGCCTTGTGTTTGTAAATTTACTGGACAGGAGAAGTGCCTAAAACTGTGTTGTTTTTCCCCTCTCCCTTCACTGTGATACAGATTTGAAGCTGCTGAGTTGGAAAACTTTGTTATTACAGGGCAGTGCAGATATGTAGGGGGCTGTGATACCATTGCCTCTGTTACAACAAATTAGTCTTGTAATGCCTGTACAGAAGAATTAAAGGTCAGAGTGCCGTTTTGAATTGACATTCACACCTCCTGAAAGCCAGAGTCTTTCAGGTTTCTCAGTTGTGTGCTTCCCAGCCTTAACAACAAGCTTTAAAGATGCAAAATCTAACCACTTCAGATGTCGAGTTGGGTGTTTAACCTCTAAGAAGCCCAGCCTGCTCTGGAAATCCTGGCTGATGGTCCAGGTTTTGGTTTATATTTATTTTTATTTGGTTTTGTCTGTAGACTCTAGCAGCTGACAAAGTGGAGCCCAGAGGATTTGCAGCAGCCAGAGGAAGCTCTGCTAGGGAGGTAGGGGTGCACTGGGGGTCAGACCACTTTTCTCTTTCATGCTTGTGTCTGTCCAAACAGGGGGTTGGTGGAGCACCTTCTCTGGGTGAAAAAGCCTGGATTTGCTTTCTTATTGCTGTGTCACAAGTCAAACAATGTGCAATTGAGTGCAAAGACATGGATGTTCATTTGGATCAGAGGGGATGAGAACTCAGCAGGCTCAGAGGACTGATCTGTTTGAGAGACAAGGGGTGTTAGAGGTATGTGATGGGGAGGAACTGGACCCAGAGTCTCATACCTTATCGTGTCTTTAGACATTGTCCATTGGGAAGGAGGAGGTTTGCGCTCCCTGTGTGCTGCTGGTCCAGCCTCAGCGGGTGACAGCTGCCTGTGACAGCATGAGCCAGTGGTTTTTAGAAGTAGCATACACTCTCACAAGAGGTTTTTCTTTCCTCCTAAACAAAGTTTGTCAAGTTCTCTGATAAGCTTCTCTTTTGGCTATATTTAGCTTCAGGAAGGTATTTGAGGGCTGTTCAAGTTTGGTTTCAGGCTCACAAAAGAGGCTGACAGACCAGAAGAGGGCTTGTGTTTTAGAACACCAGAGTGATTTGTCCTACCTGCCCTGAAGTCTGAAGCAGAAGAAGAAATAATGCTGTGTCTTAGGAGCATCCTCTCTAAGTGCTTGGATCTGTGGTAGGATAGCCATTTGACAGATTACTTTTAAATTACCTGCATTCCTAAGTGACCCCTTGGTTAGTGCTGGTGGTTGTTATCAGATACCTTGTAGTTGTGTCTTCCTGTTTGGGGCTGTTTCCTGTTTGAACATGTCAGCATTGCAGCAGGAGACTTCTGACTTTTTGTTGGTTCGCAGTTCCTTAACAGTGGGAATTTTGGACTATTTTGGGAATGGCAAGAATACAGGAGGCGGCAAAGCATTCCTTGTGCAGTATGCGGAAAACAATGTAGAAGCTCTGAGCTACGTTTCCAGATACGTAGGTTGTGATGCAAATACTATAAAATACTAACAAAAAAAAAAGGGGATCTGCTTTTATGGTGAGAGGCAGTTGAAATGAGTGTGTGCAGGAGACTGTATCTTATAACCATTAAAAAACCTGGAAAAGCTGGATCTTCCTGAACATGTTGCTTTTTCCTGGTCTTTTAGGAAACTGAAGATGCACATGTTAATTCTTATGAAGCCAGACATGTTGGTTAAGATATGAGCTTCATCTGCTCTCTTTTCCTTTTTGACTTCCTGGTTTCTTGCCACAAAGTATCTATTTCCTTTAATGATGCTCAGACTCTGTCTTGCTGCTCGATTCCTATTCCGGGAGATGATTATCAAATCATCCATGTTCTCATGGCTAAGAATAAACAAATGTGCAGATGTGTGTAGGAGACAAAAAGAATGAAATAACTCCAAATCCCCCAAACACTGCGGTGCACATGTGTTATTTCCCAGGAAAGACTTGAGACTAAGGTTAAGATGACAGAAATTAGTTATGCCTCTATATCCATTTGGAAGGTGCTCAGACACTGTGGAGCAAAGGACAGGAATTAAGTCCATTTGTTTAAATATCTTTGTACCTTTTGCGTTTTGTTTTCTTTATGGTTGGTTGCCTTCTTAGGAGAAACAGCAAAGTGTCTGGGACAAAGAAAAGGCTTATACAAGTGCAACTGTTGCATGACCTTTTTGACTTTTTGGGCAGGTAAGTATCAGAGAGAAAGAGAAGTGAAACGCGAAGATGGAGAGAGGAATAAAAAGGGAAGGGACTCAAGCAAGTACAGAGACTGCCCAGATATACATTTGGTACTTTATTTCTGTGTGTAAATGCTAAGAAAATTCAGGAAAGCATACTGCATGTGAAGAAATGCTGAGAACTGCAGGCGGTCTGTACAATGTATTCCAGCAAATGCCAGGGGAATGGGTACGTATCAGTCACTCTGTCCTATTACAATCAAATCACTCTGTTGGTGCTCGGGTTTGAGACAGCTTTGTTTGCAGATGACTGGGATGCCTGCTATCATTTCCTAATGGCATTTAAATAGTATTTTGTTTATAAAGTATCACAGTATGCACTGGGACATGTCAGTGTGATCACCATACATCTTGAGAGCTGGTGTTTCTCACTGTTGAGTGCAGAGGGATCTGATGCCCCCTCCTTCCCCCCCCCACCCCCCCAAAGAAGTGGGTTTTGGTGATTTTTTTTTTTTTTTTTTTGGTTAGCATCCCTCTGCCTACCGTGAGCAGTTGTCAATAAAACCACAGTGGATGCAATTCAAAACTCCTGTTTGCGTTTTGTTTTAGAAACCATTTTCTCTTCTGGACCTTAACAGGTGTCTAATATAGGCAGCTGTATTCCAGTAGCAGGCCAGTACTCTTCTAAAGCTTATTTGAATCTTTTTCAAGGTGTAGTAGTAGTTCTTCTGCATTTATAAGTCCCTTTCTGTCATTTCTTTCCTAATCCATAGACTCTCTCGGTATACTTTCTTTTCCATTTTGCATTCTGCAGGATGCAGGTGGCAAGGTAGAGAGATAGGACTTTTGTAATTCTTTCTGCTTTTTTACTAATATAGCTGAAAAGTCTCTCCAAGATTAGTCTTGTGACATAACATGAAATTACTAGAAGTCCTTTCCAACCCTAGCTATCCCAAGATTCTATGATCCTATGACCTGTGTACGCAGTGTGAAATAAATACTACCATATAGTGTGTTTCCTAAACTATATCCTAAATATATTCTAAAATTTGTTTTCAAAAAACTTAGTAATAAACACAGTAATACAGTAGTATGTAATAGTAATATATAATAATATATAATAGTAATATGTAATAGTAACAGACATAGTAATGAACACAATAATAACACAGTAATAAATAACAGTAACAAACATGGTAACAAGCATAATAATAAATAAGGGACCCAGCATAAGTGTTGTGCCCTCTGTCCCGCTGAGATGATCTTCACAGCCATGTGTAGATGGAGTTTAGAGGCCAGCTCCCCACCTGGGGAGGTGCCAGTGGTTTGGCATTGGCTGGCAGAGCTGATGAGCCAGCAAGGCCTTCTGCAAGGGCTGGGATGGGTCTGAGGGCACTGCTCTGGCTCCAGGGTGAGCTGGTGGAACCTTCCATCCAGAGCAGAAGGACACGGTGATGCTGTCCTCACTGCCACTGAGGTGGTGCTGGGGCTGTGGGGTGGAACTGGAAGCCCAGGTGGCAGAGCTCATCTGGGGAATCCAAGCAGTAAATGGGCACCTACAAGGGCAGAGTCAGCGCTGATGAGGGCAGGAGCAGGCAGGACTTGACCCTTGGTTATTTTGCTGTAAAAGGGATCATTTCTAGCACAGGAGAGGGGCGTCTGATATCCATGGGCATGTGCATGCCTCCAGTCTAGGACCATCCTGTGCACTTCAGGGATGTTTCCTATGCTAAGAGCTTTGAAAGATGGAAAACAGGGTCTGCTACATACCTAGATACCTCATTCTTCTTCCCCTGCTTGGATTCCCTCAGTTGCCAGCTTTCTCTTCTTAATAATGGGCTGCCCGTAGCTCCCCTCTTCACAGGTTGCTCTTTGCTTCTGTCCTGGGTTCAGCAGTAGCAGTCATTTTTCTCCTCCTTAGTAGCAGGTGCAGTGCTGTGTTTTTTTACTTTCAGCCTGGGAACAGCGCTGATAACACCGATGTTTTTAGTTGCTGCTCAGTAATGTTTACTCTGACCAAGGAC
>JBCJKH010011604.1:5597-15976 GCA_039877255.1 Loriculus beryllinus | reverse complement strand
GGCTGCCCCATCCCTGGCAGTGTTCAAGGCCAGGTTGGACACAGGGGCTTGGAGCACCCTGCTCCAGTGGAAGGGGTTCCTGCCTGTGGCAGGGGTTGGAGCTGGAGGAGCTTTAGGGTCCCTTCCAACCCAAACCAGTCTGAGATTCTATGATTGGTGGACAGGAGCTCCTTTCTACCATGACTGCAACCACAAAGTGGTTTTGGTGGTTAGTCCTAGGTAGCTGTTGATTTTAACAGCGGTGCTGGGTGTTCTCTGCCCCATCTTTATGAAGGTTAATGGAGATATGTTCACGTACCCTAACAAACGTGGCAACGTAAGAGCAGTGAGATGATGCAGGTTGTGTACGTGGCAAAAATGGCTTTTCATTCTGATTTAAAAGGAAATTATTCGTTTAGCCTGTACTGGGAATCTGGGACCTGTGATTGTAGATTCTAGCTATCTGAGTGGTAAGATAGCTGTATCTGGAAGCAAGAATATAGGGCCTCGACCTGATGGTTGAGAAAGATTCTCAAACCTGTCAATTAGTTGTCTGGAAACCCTACTTTTTAGGTAATGGAGATGAATCCCAGATTCTTCCAAGATAATAATACAAAAAACAGTATATTTATGGAATATGTGACTTCTATAGGAAAATAACAAGGACAGTCAGTTTGACAGGAGATCTCCTGGGCATGTGTTGTCAAACAGCCCTGCACAAGGGCAGAGCTGCTCTGCCGTGATCTCCTGCATGGCTGGTTTGATTCCCTGTTTCTGTAGCTGATCATCCACGTTAAAAAAACTGGGAAAATCTGGGGCAGCCCCAGCAGCCTGTTTGTACATCCCTATCTTTAGTGCTGTGGTTGGTATCTGCAGCTCATCTCTCAATTAGGACTCCGAGTCTCCAAAATCCTGAAGTTGATTCTGGCAGCATCATAGAATCATAGAATGGTTTGGATTGGAAAGGACCTTAAGATCATCCAGTTCCAACCCCCCTGCCATAAGCAAGGACACCTCACACTAAACCATGGCACCCAAGGCTTTGTCCAACCTGGCCTTAAACACATCCAGGGATGGAGCATTCACAACTTCCTTGGGCAACCCATTCCAGTGCAGTATTGTAAGACATGGAGTCACACAATGTGGTACTTCAGAATGAAGTCACACTTCATGTCATCAACATACACAATATTCAAACCCTGATCACTACTGTGGCTGTTAATGTAGCATTTGAAATGATTTTAAGGAAGTTTACAAACTTGCAGTCCATACATTAAACTACAGAATTTTTCCATCCATTGAATGTCCAGTTTTTGTCCATATTGAGTACAAGCAGATGATGTTTTAGACTAAAAGACCTGCAGGTTTTGTTTTATTTCTGGGTTTTGGGGGTTATTTTCGGTTTGAGAGCTTTTTATTATTTATTTACTACACAAGTAGGTTGTGCTCTCAAACACTTCACTGGCCAAGCCACCATTCATTTGGGCACAAAAGGTCTTTATTTTTGTGTTATCAAATATTATTGACAATCTTTCACAAAAGTGTTTCTTAATTACAGCTAATGATTAGGGTCAGAGCAATTACATGCACCTATAGCTCACCTCAGTAACAATTAGTTTTCCTGTGTCTTAGTTCCAGCCAATTTTGCCATGGAAGCAACACACAAAATTCTGTAATTAGTCCAATCAAATTCTCCTTTTCCTTTCCCTTTCCCTAGGATACATGAAGAACCACTTGCAGCACTACCCCCAAATTATAAGTTACCAAATTGTCTTTACATTTGCACAGACACATTCATGACTATCACCACTGAATATACTGCATGTTGCTTTCTTTAAAGCAGGAATACTGACTATAGAATGGTGAATAGAATGCTTATGTGAAGCCTTTATAGTGAATATAGAATGTTTATGTGAAGCCTTAGATTTATGTACAAATTCCAACCTAGTGCAAACTAGCAAACAAGAAGCAAACAAGACTAAACTGTTTTGGTAGAAAGAGTCATTCATTTAAACAAAATAAAACTACGTACTTTAAAGTTTTATCTTAGCATAAAGCACAGACTAAAACTTAATTATTAGTAGCATTATATGCAATAGTAAAAAGTAGTTTAGGTAGTCTAGACTGATGAATAGTAACAACAGAAGAAATAACAGAAACCAAACTTTTGTTTAATAAGCCTTTGCCAGCTCAAGCACGCATTTAAGCAATCTGTAAGGTATGCATTTCTTCTTTGTTATTCTTGGTTATATAAAAATATATGTATATGTGTGTGTATATATACCTCATATATATATATATATATATTTCCTAAATGAAATGGAGAGATGTTGGCAGACAAATTTCCCACTAGCGCTAACATCAACGTTCTTGTATTTTTTCATTTCATAGCCAAACATAGCCAACATCTCCAAATCCATCAGCACTGCTGCATTTAGATTTACATGAATTTCAATATATAGCCAATGCCTTAGTAACCCAATGGAAGACTCTGAACACTGTCTCAAATATGACTCTATTGGCTTTATAAGACAGGAATAACTAAATCCTTTGGTGATGCAAATCCACCCCCATTTTAATAAAACAAGAAACCATGAATGTGCCCTTTAGCAGAATAAGGATTGTAATTTGTGTTTCACTGAAGTAGCTGTGTGGGATATATCTTCAACCCTTGTGCTTAGAATATTTCACATGATTAATGGCAAGTATCAGAATTAAGTAATTTTACTGAACCTCCTAAGGTATTTCACAGGAATCTCACAGAGATGAAAAATGAATTTAATATGAATTCTCAATAACAAGGTTGATGTGAAAAACACTCCCTCCAATAAGACCTCTGATATCAACAGTGAAATTTGAACATAAGAACAAAGTTAAGTATTACTATAAAAACATACTCATTCTGCATAAAATCTGAATGTTCCCCAGGTTTGCCGAAGAAGTACCAGAGTAGCTTATTTCTAGTTTTCAACCATACTGAATGCACACTACAGTGTTAAGTGCTTTCAAGGGAAGTAAAATCATCATCCCCATCCTCAAAAAATTCCAACCAAAACCTTACGGTCAGTGTGAGTTATTCAAGGCTGTCTAACAACCCTGTAGCAGAGACAAGGTCACCCACGTAGTTTTCCTGACTAGATGCCCTCACGAGTCGCAGACCAGGCAGGGCTGTAGCTAGTTAAATGAGGAGCCAAACACCACAGAACAGTAACCAGCACCAACAGGTCAGCCTACAACTGACTTTACTGTCTTTTTTTTTATTCCTTTTAATTGTTTTTTCACCTTGACACTTTTCCTCAGCTGCAAACAAACAATCAGACAGGGATTTGGCATAAAATTGACCTTTTAACTACACACTGTAGAGATTGCTTAGCTTAAAGATTTGCTTTTAAGTCACCTGCATCAGGCAAATATCATTGTGTAACTATGGTATCCTGCTATTTTTAAATATGTAAGTTCACATGACAAGTTTAATTCTGAAAACAAAACGTGAAATTTTGTAATATCCAATGTGCTGTTGGTAACACTTCAGGGCAATCATACATTTAAAAAAAACCCTGAAAACAAATTCTAAATATAGATTTTAAGACATTTAACAGATGATCAATGCTATCTGCAATAATCCCTAAACCAAAACAAAGTTCACAATAAGGATTACATAGTCTACATCACTTGAAAACTACTCATGCTGCATCCCCAATTCTCATCAGAATGTGAATATAATTCCAGTGAAGATTATCTCCATTTCATATTTTAAAGAAATTCATTAAGAAGCATGGAAGACAATTAGTTTTGGAGTAAAAATTGGCTACTCAAACTGGGGTGCAGACATATGACAGGATACAAGAAAGCTACCACACACTCACTGAACTGTAGACCTGGTTGTGTCTTAGCCTTACAGCAGTTAACATTACATTTATTTCACAATGGGGATGACAGATTGCTTGTATGTGGTCAATTTTCACCTTTTTTTCCCCTCTTATATTCACGTTTATCATACTGTGAACAAAATGACTGGGAGGCAAAGGTCAGGGTCTACAATTCTGATAGTAGATGAGATCTGTTATCGTTGCTCAGTATTTCGAACTACAAAACTCAGTGATCTGTATTTATCAAAATAATATCAACTGACTGTTCCATTTGGCATATTTCTTTGATATTACACTCGTTTTATTTAACAGACTCATTTTCGTAGAGAAAACTGGAGAGGGACAAACATCTCTGATAACAAACTCAGCCACAATTCTGTAACTGACACTTGCAATCTACATTTGCAGTTAACATTAAAATCACAAATGTGCACAATGCATAATGTCACCATTTTCAGCATTTAGACTATTTAAGTTATAACTTAGTTATTTTAATTACACTGTATTCTTATAGGTAATGATTATTATGATCATCTACTTTGTATTCCTGCACAATAAATAAATTCTATCTTTGCTTAGCAATTTCAAGATCTATTTAAAGTATCATGTGTTTTAGAGTGAAATCATGGATCACTTCTTTTATTCACTTCCTTGCTGGTTTCACTCTAAGAATGGGAAATTCTTGTCTACTCACCTCCTAAGCTGGTTTTCTTGGCCTTTCCTTCCACAATTATTCCAGAATCTGCTTTCCTCCTCTGCTCACTCTGGTTTTATGAGTATTGGGCCATAATACCACATATATATTCCCTACTGAATTTTTTAATGGATACATTAAAAAATGCATTGATTATATTTGGGATTTTTTTAAGTCTTGCTGTGGCTTTGTTTCAAAATATTATCTTGTGCCTTTTCTGTCTTTCCACTTCTTCTAGCTGTATTCTATCTTAGTATGAATTATTATCAGCGCTGTTTAAGGCTTGGACTCCAAGTTCCCAATCTGGAAAGCTCCTACAAGATAGCAGCTGTTCTCTCTACTACTGTACCAAGAAAATATATGAATACTCAGTGAAAGCATGTGTACATCTTGGTCAGGTGCTCGGAGAGTCAAAAGAGAGTAAGTGCTTTGTTCCCTGGGAAGTATGAAATAGATGAGACTTTGATCCCACTGCATCACAGGCTGAATCAGCAACCTACAGTACCCGGAGTCTGGATGAGACTGTAGTCTTCATTATGCAATACATATATAACAAGATAGGGATTGGGTTTGCTCCTCACAATTTGTTTATGTTTTCTGAAAAACAGTTCATCTGAAAACTTAGGAAAACCAAAGAACAAAAAGGACATCTTTCCATTTGATGATGCATAGTGCCATTTATGTGATACAATAACTGGTTTTGTTATGAAATGTAAACATTTATTAAAATGAGAATATTCTCTTATCTTTCCTAAGGATAGTAAATAAAAATCCAGCTATTCATATTAGGTTTGTAATTCTTAAATTGAAGAATACTTTAGGGGTCAAAGGAAGCAGCATCTTGGGTCAAAAATGGAAATTAATATGAGCAGTCTCATCTCAGTTATAAATTTGCATGTACACATTTCAAATCTACCACAACATACAGAGAGGAATTTGACTGGCAGTCTGATTAAGAAAGGAACAAGACTGGAGTTACAGGTAATTTCATTCACAGGTTGTACTGGTCTTGGAAAACACGCACAACATTACGTTCAATATCAACTCATGCTACAAATTTACAACACTTATAATAAATAGGGATTAATCACAAGCTCTATGCATCCTCCTTCCCCTTTTTTTCCATTATCTATTATAAACACTGCACTTGCAGAATGTATCCCAATCAGTCTCTTTTATATAGCACAGCTAAACTTCCAAGGCACACAAACAGAACACAAAAAGGCCTGTCAGTTAGATTCCCAGTCACTTTTGGTAGCATTTTGAAGAAACAATGAGATACAGACAGAAAAAAGACTTAACACAGCAATCAAGAAGCATAACAACAGAACAAAAGCCAAAACAAAGGGGATGTCTGTGAGTTACTGTATTTTAATATTGCTGAAATACAAAACTGGAAGCAAACTCTGTGGTACATAGAGTGTTAAGCTTTACAATGCTTCTAGTATCTTCTTCATGATCACAATTAAATCTTAAAAATGAGATCTGAATCAACCATGAAACTCTTATTCTTAATTGGCAAGAGGTGTGGGAAGATGAAAAATCTCCTTTCCCTATAATCTAATCAAACTCAGCAATATCAGCTTCCAGACTGCAACATCAGCCTTTCCACTGAAGGGCTGAGCATGAGGGTTAGGAAAAAATTAATCATAAACATTAATATAAATTCCAAAAGTCCATCCTGGTCATGCAAGCTAAGCCACCTTAGCAACATTTGTGTTCCCTCACGCTCTCTTACTTTTGTTGCTGGCACTGCTTTCAGCATCCCACCCTAACAGGCTGAAGCAAGAGCTACATTTTGACAGGTTTCCCAACAGGTTAGTTGAGAAGTCAAATTTCATGTTTTCACAAGGAGCCCACAGGAATTTGCAAATCAGAATCACTTCTACCTCACTTGGTCAAAGTCAAAGCCAGGAGGAACTTAAACTCCAATTCTCAATTCAAAAGGAAAAGATTTCTGCAAGAGCTGTTAGAAAAGTGTCCCTATCAGCTATCACTGTTGCAGCAAGGCAGAGGAAAGGGCTCCTGTGGTGTTTGTGAAAAACTGGAGGCTCAGGCTGTGCTGATATTGCACTACAGCTGCAACCACCTTCCTATCCTTGATGCTAATGCTCATCAGGTGCATCAACACTACAGGACACTGGGGAAGGACAGACATACTGTCTCTGAGTCCCCACAAGTAGCAGTCATAACTTGCCTCCAGCAAGCAGAAAGAGACCTCATGTGGATTACTAAGAGCTCACCTTGACACGATACAGTATTGTAGCCACGAAGATGAGAGCGCTGCTCAGGACAATGTGATTTAGCCTGCAAATGTACCTGAGAGAGGTGAAAGATGTAAACAGTGCTTTTCCCACCCTCTTCAATAACTGTCAAGGAGCCTGGGAGGCAGGCTGGGCAGACATGGCACCACTGCTGAGGCTAATGTGCAAAACCACCAGGATTCTTGGATTATCCATTCTCATAGCCAGCAGCAAAGTGCTAGAATTGAAAAACTTAACTTTTCAGAAAAAGCTATAAAGAAGGAACGTTCTTCACACCATAAACAACAGTAACCCCCTTTAAGGCTTCTTCAGTCTACATAGGCACAATTGCCCAGATTTCTAAAGCCACCCCTTAAACCATAAAAAAAATGAAGAGAGACTTTTTTTGTGGTATCTTCTGCATAGATAAGGGAGAACTCTAAAATCCCCAAGGCAGGGATGTCTATTTGCCTACAAATACATTTCAATGACCACTAACAGTATCATCAGTCTCTCACCATTTGTATAAAACATACAGAAGCAAAGATGAGGTTTGATACACAGTGAAGTAGGAAAGCAGCTGGAATTACTGCAATTTATGTGCAGCCAGCCAGACAAGCTGTTGCAATGGCTGGTTATGCATTTTAGCACAGCCTGCAGTTGGCACACTGTTGAAATAAAAAATAAGATGCCCACACATTCAAAGCAATGATGGAGAGCTAATAATCAGTTTCACAGGAGTGGGCTATTGCTTCCTAATTATTATTTGGACACAGTTTTAGATAATTTAGTGCTGGGTTTTGTTTTATTAAATATTATATTTTATGAAAGACATTCTTTATTACATAATACCAAACAACTCACTGCAGAAGAGAGTCATTTTAGCTAACCTGCTGAATGGACCTCCTGCCAGGCAGGCCTTCTATGCACCAACCAGAAACACGGACTGAAACTGCTACAGCCAGCAGGTAATAGCACCCTTCTAGTGGCAGGGCAAATCTGGCAATTGTACCACGACGTTCAATGTTAGCAGTGCAGTGACCAGCATGTTATAACAAATTGAACATTATTTCAGATGCAATGTGCCACAGCTTCTACCTTACTTTCACTCATCTCAGGCCACAATTCAAGGAATGCAGATTTACTTCTCTGTTTTTTGGTTTGGTTTTTTTTTTTTTTTCTCTACTTCTTTACCACATTAAGTTCAAGCAAAGCACACAGAATAGAACTGACCCAAACAAATGACTTGGGCTTCAAAGGCAAAAAAAGATGCTACAGGAAAAACGCAGCACTTTACTGACTGTAGACTTTAACAAGAATAGAGAGGGCAGGATAGAAAGAAACAGAATCCATTAGTACTTCTAAGTGTAAAAAAACCCTAGCAGCTGCCAGCATTTCCTTTTTATGAAACAATTAATGGGAATGCTTACATTTATGTAATATGCACTGCTGCTGAATTACAGGGGAGGCCAGTTCAGACGGAGATACAGTATATATCAAATAACAAGCATTAATAATACTAAAGACATAATAATACATCACACCTAACCCTCAGCTAACCGTAACCCTTAGTTTTGCAACTATTTTGAAACCTACTAATACAGACTAGAAGCTGTTTTCACTAATGTAGTAAATTACTGTGGATTTATTGTGACCTTGCAGAAGATGCATCCTGAGGTTAAGGCATTCATGGTCAGGGAGGAGAGTCCAGTAGATGGAGTCTTCTGCACTAAAGGACAGTGGAAACAGCAAAGAGAGACATAATTTGGTGTTGTCAATACAGGCAGAAACCTGGACACTTCATGTAAGCACCATGAAGAGTATTAACAGGGCTCTGCTAAGAAAATGGCCAAACTAAATTGACTATGGTAAATTATCAACTACCCTAATTTATTTCAATTTTCTTCACTGTATGCAAGGTAATGATGTTTTTACTTATTTTTATTTATTATTACATGACCCAGTGTTTTTATTTTTTTTTTATTTTTAGGCACTCCAGCCCAGTTTCACTCATCTCAATTTAATAATCTAATAGTCAGTGGTATCACAAAATCCCCTATGACTTAATTCACTGCATGAGCATGGGTGGCTTGCTGAGCGCTCTCATGCCGCAAGAAAGTTTCTTCTGAGACCTGCTCACAAACGAAGCAGAACTAACCAATCCCTCTTGGATAAAGCTGATTACCTGGAACACAACCAGCCAGTGAGTTTGTTCTGTTGGCTTCCAGGACATGAACAAATTGTAAAAGTAAGCTTCAGCAAAAGTAGCAGCGAAACGTATCTATGAGGCAAATATCTGTGATGCATATACAGGCAGCACTGGAGCACAGAAGTACCTGTTACTGTCCCCAGATACTGTTCTGTGGCACAGAAAGCACAGACATCCTTGTTCTATCAGTCAATGTCTCACGGCAGATAATTTTCCACCAGTGATCAGGAAAGTTCAGAGCACTCTTTCATGAACATCCAGGGAACTGAACTAGGTCTTAGTGAGCAACACTTCGACTGTCTGGTAATGCAGTTTGTGTTTCAGATTTTGTCTGTGACAAGCTATGCATTTTGCTTGGGTTTAACATGGCATTACAGCTGCTGGGTGTTCCACTTTGTTACTGCCAGGTCCAGAGATACCACAACTTGGAAAAGGGAAACAAGTGCCTACAACAACTGATTGACAGGTTTTAAACACCTGGGAGAAGACCATCGCACATGAAATAATAGCTTAGAGAAAAACAAATTAGGAGCCTATTTATATTCCAGGAGATATTTTATTGCCTGCCACTCTCCATCCCACTGAAATATTATGATGGATTGGGGTGAGCAAAGAGAATTGCTATGAGCTAGTAACGACAATTTGAACAACGAGGTGAAGGAAACACACCATGCGCTGCCTCTCCCCAGAACATGGTTAACTTATTGTGGAGGGAATCAAGGAAGGGAATACAATGCATAGGTCACTGGAAGTGCTTCAAGATTTGTTGTTCATATGGACATTCCCACTGTGGGCATCCCTAACCCCCAAATTCTGGTGTATTCTAAGGTCAAACTATTAAAGGGGAATTGAAGACTGAAAACAGATTAAATGGAGCTCTACTTGTTCTCCACAGAGCTGCAAGCCAGCCAGTAGTTACTTGCCAAAGCACGGGAATATGTTCTCAAAATGTTAACAGACTAAAACATATACAGCTTTCTACAAGAAAGCTGCAATCACAATGTGGCTATATGCAAGCCCAACCACTTCTGCTATAATCATGTTGCAATTACTCTCATCATGACAAACCTGCACATACAGACATTTGGCTTCTGAAGACAAGTGTCAATCCTACGTAATTCCCAACAGCATTAGAAAATAATCACAGTTAAAATCTCTTTTATTTGAGGGACAAAAAAATAAGAAAAGGGGAAAAAAAAAAAAAAAAAAAAAAAGAGAAAGTAACTTCCTGGAAACATCTAGACCCAAAAGAGCAAAGTTTTATTGCCAAAGGAAAGTTGCAGCAGAAAAGGGATGGGAAGACTAGGCATAAGTATGAGAAGAGATGTGGAGGTATTTGAGAAGATAGAGCAATGGTAAAGAGTTACTGTACTGAAAGTAAGGAA
>JBCJKH010011603.1:0-12391 GCA_039877255.1 Loriculus beryllinus | reverse complement strand
AGCTTGAATTTAAGTAAGTGTTTAGAGCCTTTCTGCCTTGAGGCGTTGGTAGGGAAATGTGTGCAAAGCAACGGGAAGTATGAAAAGAGTGGTTTGAAAATGAGAGGTAAGCCTGCATTTCCTAATCAACCTGCTGGTACATTGGCGTTGCCATTAGATAAATTTTTAGACAGAAATAAACTCTAACATTTGACCTGTGTTTCAAACTTACTTAAGTGCAAGGTAGATTTATCTAAATATAGGTCTTCCCTGAATTCACAGAAATATGAGATCAGCCTTTGTTTGCAGCGCTGCAATGGCTAATTTTGAACATTGGGTTAAAAAGTTGCACTTCTAGAAATGGGAGAAAAATATTTCTGTGAGGAAATAGCCAAGAGAAACAAAGCCAGGAAGTGCAGTGTGGAACTTCTGAGGAGTGTAAATTAAAATTATTAAAAAAGTAGGAAATGCAATGACTAGAAATGTCAGCCACAGCTCATCCCTCTGACAGCACCAGCGGGCATCCAGAGGAGCTGGAGCTGACCCCATTTCTGGTCAAAATCCTCTCCATGCCCCAGTGAGAGCTCCGAGCCCCCTGAAATATGGGGTGCCCGATCTCCTGCTCCTCTCCTTGCTGGTGTTTGCTGCATGGCACTAGAAGAGGGGACTCATTAGCACACAGCTAATAATGTCAGGCTTGTAGTAAGAAATCTAGGAGGTCAAGCAATATGTAAATTAATTAATTCCTTTATATGATTAATTAGATGAATTGCAAGACCTTTTAATTCTCAATTCACCTCTGATTTATTCTGGTTTTGTCATACTGCTATTAAAGGCATTCCCGTTCTCTGCACACGCCAAGCTAAAAAATACATTACAAAAGCCTCAGCTGTTAGCTAGTAACGTGTTGATCAAATGTCTGCAGCAGAGCAGATGGGTTCCCACCACTGTGTGTGTTGGCCTAGGGCTCCTGGTAAATATAGAAGAGCGATTTCTGTCGTTCTGTCAGGAGTATTTATATACTGCCAGTCACCATCCTATCAAGGGCAGAGTAGTATATTAGCATTCTTCCCCAGAGTGGTTTTTCTTGATCATTGTAAAGCTTTGCTCTGACATGCCAAAAAAGTCACCTAAAATGTTAGATGGTAAATAGATTAAATAAGTTCAGAGTATTGACCCATCCAGATATGAAACACTGGTTCTCTCTACCTTCTTCCTTCCATGAGGCACAACAGAAACCTGACCTTCAAATATAATGTTAATTAGAGAAAGAAGAGGAGTGACAGAAGTGACAATTGCAGAAAAGACAAACTGAATGCTTCCATTCGCTAGGTTTTGTTTTTAAAGAGTTATAGAAACACCATATTAAAGCCAGGTAATCATAAATGCTTCTTTTCACCATAACATTTTAGCTCTGATATTGTCAGTAACTGGTAACAGTAAGTTCAAGAGGTCAATAGAGTGCAAGAATGGCTAAAAATGCTGGAACAATGAGGACAGGCTACACGTAACAGCTATGACTTACCAGAGATAGACAGATATTTTTTTATTAAAAAGGGAAAACCCATGACTGTGCATGTACTTGTGTCTCAGGAATTAACCATGTTACTGTCAAGATCTGAAAACAGCCAAAGTCCCTGAAGATAAAAATAAGGAGTCTTGGACTTTTCAGAAGAAAAAGTTAGAAGATGCCAGTCCCTCGCTGGGTTGTGCTGTGTGATAAGAAGAGACCTGAATTTATCTGATGCTGAAAAATCTAAGGATTAATGTGTACACCTCACCTGCCTGTACGTAGAGCACTGTGCAAGTGCACATGACCTGGTATCACGAGCAGCCCTGCAGCAGTGCAGCTGGAGCATGGGGCTGTTATGAGCCTTTTCTTGGTTTACGGCAGCATTGCTAGGTTGTGTCAGCAGCATGGTGAATTGAGTGAAACTCCTGTTTAATGAGAGAGACTCTCTGGATTTCAATCTTGCCAAATACCCACCAGGGAATGGCCTGCTTTCCCTCTGAAGGAAGCCTCTCACTCAGGCACAGAAGTTCACTTCCTACTCCTCCTCTGAGCATCAATTTTGTCCTGCTCATAGCAAATTCTAGAAGGGCTTTTTTTACTTATTTGCCCTGCAAGTAATTTCTCTGGACTTTTACTGTCATGGTATCTTTTGTGTTTGTTATAATAAGCAGGAAAATAAATCCCCTTTTGGGTACAGAAAGATTTTTCAAAAAAGCCTGATAACTCTCATATCTTGTGAGCAAGAAGACCCAAAAACTGTTTTCATTTTTGATGACCAGAATGCATAAAATCAGTGGTACCTTATCATTGCAAGACTTCACTCTGCTGCATCTACTTCTAGGACAAACATTTATAAAATAAGCTTGTCCTTATCGTCTGAAACAGGCTTGCTAGTTACAGGAATTCAGAGCCTTTGCTTTTGATGACATCTTTCCATTGGGCTTAATGGAGAAATGCAACTTCTGAAAGTGTGTAACCCATCCAGGCATGACATCTCTGAGACTCCATTTCATTTCTTCTCTCTTTTTTATATTTTTTTCTAACTCATCATCACTTCTTTGTAGTCTGGATTGATATCACAAAAACGTGCCTAAAAGAGCAACGGCATTAGAAAACTTTATTTAACTTCAAGCTTGAAGTCCTGCCCATCGAGGACAGGAAAGGGAGCAGACATGTCCATTGCTTATGAAAGCACTAGAATACACATTACTTCTTTGCAAAACCCACAAATTCTCATTCAAAGAAGAAATTAAATCTAACTGGGTTCCATTTTTTAGACTGTTCTATTTTCTTAACAGCTCTAGCTCTTAGAAACAGAGGAGTATGTGCAGCCTAGGAACTGTGCCAGGAACACGGAGCTCAGGTAAGTACTAGTCATCCTACTCCCAGCCTGTGTTTTTCCTGTCTTTTCTGCTGAAAAGAGAAAATCACCACATTTCATGCAGATGCTCCATTTCCTAAGGTAGCTGCAATCAGATGTGTTGCACATCTCCCTCTTGGAAATGGCAGCACCTACACCCATTTGCAGGTGAAAAGGCAGTCACCCCTCTCTGATGGCTTCAGGTCTTTCATGGAGCTAATAAAACAGCATCTTCCTCAAAGCAGAGTTTATGTATCTGAAGTCTTTCACATATAAAAACTGTGATGCATTATCTCTAGCAGAAGAGGGTCTTTGCTTCATTTATTCTCTTTCCTTGAAACTAGATCATTGCTAACTGGGTTTGACTTGTGTTTTGTGACTGTGCGAGGGTGTGCTATCATCCAGCACACCTCTCAGCTCATCAGAGAGGTAAAACGTACTAGGCTGAAATCCAGCTTGGAAAGAGACCACAGGCAGCATGAAAAGGCAGTGGTGAGAAGCACCACGCCGCCCTACTGCCTGCAGGCGCAGAGCCAGGAGCTGAGCCGACTTCTGGGTTGGCTGGCTCCGTGCTGCCCGGGGCACGCTACAGGGGCTCCTTGAAGCCTCTGAGCCCCTGTGACCGTTCAAAACCTGCTGCTCTGACACAATGAGATCACTTGTGCCGCACCAAAGGAATTTACTGATGCATCGCTCTTTGTAATCCTGATAGAGAGGCAGACATCTTTCCTGCTTCACAGGTGTCTGTGCGCTTGTGCTCTAGCATGGGGCTGACCTAGGACTGCTGGTAGTTTAGAAAATCATGTTTGAGCCTAGATCAAGACTAGGGAAACAAATCCTTTCTCTAACTGCATAGAGCAGGGCATAGGCTGGTAACAGGAATGGTACAAAGCTTGATGCTTCAACCCTGCTGTCTGTGCCAGGCTACCACAACTTCATGGTGCTGCAAGCACATCACTTGTGATGGGCAAAAATCAGAGGTGAAACTCTGGGCAAGCAGAGCTTGGAACTAGGTGTTAATGGAGACTGACTGGTTGTTGAAAGAGATGTTGTAGTTTTGCTTTAAAAATAGTTAAAGCTGAATTCAGTATTTCTTGATCCATTATAACTGAATCCGCTCAGGAAGTTTTCTGAGACTAATTACCCACTGTCTCTACTTGAAGTAAATATTAAAGGCAAGAGCAATAAACATGGGCTGAAGTATGCTATGCAAATAATATATATAATTACCAGTTAAACCCATGCATTCATAGCCTATTAATCACTATGTGGGTTTAGATGGTATTCACAGCAAAGCAAAGGCAGTGTGACAGGATAGGACTCTGGTTTTGTCCCTCATTGCAAATAAAAAGTCACAAAGAAATATATAAACCTGTCTGCAACCTGTGTCTCATCATTGTGCCATAAATAATAAGAAATTTTCTTCTGTGCCAAAACCCAGCTGCTTTATTCTTTTCAGGGAATACTTTTCCAGCTGTGGAGAGTAAGGCACAGGTCACTTGCAGAACACATAAAGCAGAGTGAGATTTTTCAGAAGCAGCGGGCTTTAAAGCATATCTAATCCTACCAATGTTAACAAAGTGAAGCCAATTCTGGCCGCTGTTTAAAACCCCAATGGATTTGCCACTTGTCTTCCTGCATAAAAAGATGATGAAAAGACAGAACTTCAGAAAAAAAATACCGTAAAAAGTGAAGATAGGCTGAGAAATAACTTCATGACAATATTGCAAAAGAAGAAAAGGCAAAATCAAAATATTCCCAGTCTATTAGTGTTAAATCCAGAAAGGGATCTGAAGTGAGCGGGGAGATGCTATATTGTGAGAGCCAGAAGGGCAAGGCTTGTGCATGCTGAGCTCAGGCAGCTCTGAGCTTTGCAATGTGTCAACTGGGGACCTCCTGGGTTAGGGAGCTGCTCCCCAGTCTGAGGCATGTGCCTGCTGCCCTCCTTCCCCACTACCAGGGCTCAGCACCATGGCTAGATGTCTTCTCTGCCCTAGCAAGGGGCATGGGCTTCTCTGCACATTGCACAGAAGCTGGATTGGTTTCACATGTGTCTGTGTGCTCTAACCCATCCTTCTGCTAACTGGAAATAGGCTTTGTGTGAAAGAAATTGAAAGAAGGACAATTCATTATTGAATTGAAATGACACTCATCTTTGCTATGTGGAGTATTTGTTGGTTGTATCACCGTGCTTACACTCACAGGTGTTTAATCAGTGGTGGCCATACATGAATGACTGGCTCTTCTGAATGAGGGCAAAAAAGGAGATATTCATAACCGTCACTGCTACACCTGGCATAAAGCAGGGAGAAGGTGCATGGCCCTTGGCCACTGCATGGGCCTTGGCAAGACAGGTGAGGGTTTAAAATGAGCCTAGGTATGAAAAAAGAAGAGAAGAGGAGGGGGAAAGGTAGGAAAGGACATCATCTCCATACTGTTTCAATGAACATTATAGGAAGAAGTAGATTCTTTTGGAAAGAATATTTATACAATACTTAGAATAGAGAGACTATTTAGAAAAAAGGATTCAAATAATCCTTTTCTTTCTTGTGCTCCTTTTCTTGTGTTGATAGACCTGCTTGAGATCCTGGCATACATTACCAATCTCCTCTTCTTACAGGAGATTTGGCTCAGCCCTTAACCTCTTCTCAGATGGACTGTGATTTCAGTTTCTTTCTTGACATCAGTTTTAAATAAGAACAAACTTCATTCCCAGCCAGTGTCCTACATTTCAGCCCTCAGCACTATCTCTCCATGGCTAACCTCGTGTACCCAGCAGCAGCTCCTCAGAAATCAGCACAGCTATGCTATTTTTGGCAGCCCAAGGTTCTTGCCTTTGGAACTGGGGTCCCTTCCCCAAGCAAAGCAGAACTGGGCTGCTGGACTTGCAGCCCACCTGGCTGCAAATGCTGTACCACCATTCGCCTCTCTGTAACAGGGAGCAGAGAGCTGGAGCTCTTAAAAAATATCCGAAAGGAAACAAGGGGCTAATGTTGCTGGTCTGTGCTCTGTGAAAATGCATTATTCATGGTGTACAGAGACAAAAGAAGCAAAGAAAATGCCTGGCAAAGCCCTCAGAATGGCTTATTTACCCCTGAGTGAAAACTTAGATTTGTTGAGTAGACTCCATAAATTTAGCAGGCTCCTGAAATGTCCGGATGCCTCTGAAAGCTCACTGAATTTTTTATTATTTTATGCACTATTTGCATGGGCAGGTTTTGGGAATGAACATAGTAAATAACAATCTCCAGTGCTGCTGCAGGTATCCAGTGAGAGAGGAGAGCCAGAGAGACCCAGCTCACCTGTGAGGTCTTAACAATGTCTTTAGAGTGGCTGGAAGTAGAGACCGCTATTAAACAGTCAGAAAATAAACACCAAATCAATGAGTTTAACCTCTCTGGGGAGTCTGAATGTAGCCGTGCTATAAGGAGAGAACGGCTGAACATCACCAGTTCAGCTGAGGCAGAATGAGGTATTGTGCTCCTGAGCCGCCAGACCACCAAAAAAAGATGCTCGAGTTAAGGCAGAAACGGTGTTAGCCCTCTCTGTTGAACGGATGCTGCTTTTATTTTAGTTTGGGAATAATTTCTTCTCCATGGTAATTCTTTAGTAATGCTGCTCCACTTAGACCAATTTAGACTGGAAGGAAAGGATTTGCCTATGAGAGCTCTGCCCCAGTAAGACAGCAGGACCAGATTTATATCTCTACCTTGCTTATTGTTTGAAGGGCTTACACCTTCTGTGTTTATTGTCCCTACTTAAACCACCTCTGCATCTTCTTTGTCTATGCCGGTATGCTGGACTAATGCCAGCCATATGTATTCAGACAATTGAGCCAGCTCCCATGTCTTTGTAATAGATGTATAATTATTGTGTGGTTTTCCTTCCAGATTTTGTCTTCTCTTGCTCTTGCCTCTATTGCACACTGCCTAAACACTTCATTTACTCAAATTCTCATTCTTTGTATGTGTGTGCTTTACTTACTTATGAAAAACAAAGCCTATAATGATTTTGAGCATGTCTATATATGCTGCCTTTCTTTCTATGTTCATGCTTTTCTACAGCTACACCACAAGCACATATAGACATATACATACACATATAGCTGTGTGCAGTTAAAATGAGATGTATCTCACTTGTTGAAGGCCACTGTCAAGCATTACACTCCTTGATACACTGTTCACTATTACAGTGCATGTAGATGTGACCGACTCCAGCCAGGACCAAGCTGACTGCTCAGGACTGATGCCCCAGCAGCTGGATATGACAGAGCCTCTCTCACCCCAAACCCCAGTCCTCATTTTGCTCTTGTGCTGCCAGCCTGCTCATCAGTCAGCTTGAGTGTCTACAAGCCTGGCTGCACCTAACCCCTGTTCAAATCATGCCCAAGATGTAGCAATAGGATTTTTTACTGCTTTAAATTGTAACTGCAAGAGGAGGAATAGCATCAGCATCCACCTTTTGTGACACAGCCTGTGTAGTGGCACAGCTCTTTCACTGCTCCTTCTCCCCCAGCTCCAGCCCAAACTCTACCTCCCAAGCCATCATCACATTGGTGCTTTGCTACCATGAACAAAAGCAAATACAACATTCATAGGACATGGAGAGAAAGTCA
Organism: Loriculus beryllinus; assembly: GCA_039877255.1. Classification (NCBI taxonomy): domain Eukaryota; kingdom Metazoa; phylum Chordata; class Aves; order Psittaciformes; family Psittacidae; genus Loriculus; species Loriculus beryllinus. The sequence continues at coordinate 4,924 of JBCJKH010011603.1, read as the reverse complement.
AGGATCCATAGCGCAGGAGACATTCATGGGGATGGACTTGAGGAGGCACAAACTTGTGGCATAACAGGCAGCACACTACTCAAGGAAAAGTGAATTTGGGGCTGGGAATACTGCTTACACACATCACATTAAAGATCCATCCTGGATCAAGATGCAGGACCTGAAGCCTCTGTTGCCAGCTCAGCTTCATCTTCACTGCATCACCACTGACAACTCTCCTGACTTCATGCAATAATGTACCATTGCCAAGATATCTGTCATTTTTTATCAGTTCCTATAGCTCAGCTGCTCAAAACTTCCTGCTAGTGTCATTTAGCCTCTCTCCTTCTCATAGATAGCTCCTGGTTGCTAATATATACTAACAATTTTCACAGTCGCCTGCTTTCCATCTGTTACAGTTTCACTGCTGGTTTTTTGTCTTACTTCCTCTATGATCTCAGCTTGTTTTTGTTGAAGTTACACACTTTTTCATCCTTACTGTGAATTTTTGGCTCTTTAGACATCAAATAAAATGTCTCTAAACAGTTCTCAGTTCTCAATCACATTTCACTCTATTTCAGTTCCTTCTCGCAAGTGATTCAATTCATGACAGCTTTCAGGTTGGTGCCACTGGTGTTTCAGAGGTGTAGAGATGGTTGGTTGGAATTTTTTCTCATGGCATACAATAGATGTAATGTTGGCATGCTCTCTTGCACCTAACTGTTTTTTAACTTCTAACCATGTGGTCACTCCTTTAGATGCTGATGTAGCACTCCCAGTACTGGCAGCAACATTTTTTGAGCTACAAAACCTAGTTTGAAAAGGTTCTGACATTTAAGTAGCATGATGTGAGTCCTGCAGCAGCTACCACTCACGTGACAGCCCAGCTGCAAGCTTCCCATTACAGACAGGTGGGGAAGGAGATGATGGTCTCATTTTCTTGTGTGATTCGCCTGTCCTTAGCAGATACCAGGTATTACCTGATCTTTTGTGTTATTCCTTAGGTCTGTTGGCTGTGTGCTTCAGTGTTGTCTGACTCATATGTTAGTAATGCAAAATTTGTTCTACCACATGCTGCTCTCTTGTTTTTATCCTGCTGATGCTCCTCAAGTCATCAGAACTGCTTTGCACATTGAACCTTTTAGGTTTCACCAGCAGAAAGGTCAAATACATAGCCCTAGATTTTCAGCGCCAGTTCTTTGTGTTTAGTCATCGGGCATGTAGCACCTCTGACTAACAATTAGAAACAATCCTTCTCTTTCACTCCCATGGTTGCTTGACCTCAAATGTCGTCAACTCAAACTTTGAATTTCCTTGTCTAAAACTTTCCTGTTCTCAGAGGCAGAACAGGTAGAAGTGTCTCAGGCTTGCCTGAGGACATTTGCATTCAGGATTATGGTTTGACAGGGAACATCTCAAGTGGAGAATCCCCAGGTGGATCAGTCTTCAGAGTGCATGCACTTTCTGTGCTTATACCTGAGAGAGGAGTTGCAGGCCCTCAGGGGTTTTTTTCATCACTGAGAGGGAAGGCAAGTGATGCTGACAGCACTAGAAGAACCAATTACAGTGTTATGATGGATGTCAGGTCACCTAATGAATTGGATTAAGCCACAGATAAAGGAATCTGCAGAAGAGAAGCACTGAGGACTTCATAGCACTCAGTAGGAATCCTGCACTTTTTTATTAGGGTGATTAAAGAAACAGGGTGTTAAGTGGGATGGATGGGTGCTGAATGCTTCAGGAAAAGCGTCAACTACTTTACTGTTAGCAATAGTTCTGAGCAGTAAATTTAGGTGCTTGGAGAAAAAGTATCGCTAAGAGATCAGGTCTATAATGGCACTGAGGAGCCTTCAAAGATAAATGGCAGATGGCTGATTTCCTATATTTCCTACAGATCAATGGTTTTCCAAGACAGATCTCTTTCTGAGGCAGTGAAAACAAAACTTTCATAGTCAGAGAATTTTCACTGATGTGCAAATTGAAACAGTTAAATGGTGTTTATGCATGTGTATACATGTAAATACATTTCAACTTTCCTTCTTCACTTGACATGATTGCAAGAGAAATTCCCATCCTGACTTTTCACACCCACATGAGTATAGGAAGAAGGAATTTAAAGGTTGCTTGATTTTATGTATCCACTGTGAAATTCCTGAGTGCTGAAAGTACATTTTGTTGAAGAGATATGAGTGCTATGTAATTCACTGTTTGAGGGCCTCCAACTGAGTTGTTACTGTACATCATGTAACACTTTTCTTTGAGTGGGAGTTCACCATGCTTCTCTTTGGCCAAAAGTTTGAAGTGTTATTCTGATAAACAGCAACCCTTTACAATGGAATTAGGAGCATTTAACTGATATTACATACCTGTTAGTGCTCAGTAATCCCTAAAAAAGCATAAAGGAACTTCCTGTTTTCAATACACAAGATTGTGATTGTTTGCCATGAATATTGATAGTATTGCTATGGGCAATAGATTTTCAGGGATCTAAGAAGTGTGATATGCAAAATATGGAGTTATAAATCCAACAGATTTGTAAGATTTGTAATACATAATGGAGGAACAGAAAATACACAGCTGTGATACGCTAAACCTTTTGTCACTCAGCATCACTTGTCAGAGAAGAACTTGGTGGCTCAGAAGACACAGTCACATCCCACTGCTTGCTTTCTTGCCAGATCAAATTCTTCTCTCACTATCTTTGCACGTAAGTCAGTCACTTACTAGTGAAAGTGCTGCACTGTCCTGTAGGGGATATCCCTGTCCTGTGCTTGGTGCCAAGCTCCCTGGAGTTGGTCCTCCTTTGTCCTGAGCTTCTCTTTGCCTGTGTTGCTCTTAGACACGTCATGGATGGATGAAGCGTCGGGAGCTAAAAGTAGGACCTCTTCTATAGAGCAGTCACATGCCTTTCCAGAAATAGGCTTGAAAAATTGAATTAGCCCTGTTCTAATTTCTCTGATCTTCTGCTTGGGCTGGCCCTGCCTGCAGGGATGCTGGGCTAATGGAAATACTGAAAAGATTCAAGCAGTGACTGAATTCAAAGCCAGGGATACTCACAAGGGGTTTCCACATCATGCAGATTATAAATATCAAACTGAATCTGATTTCCTTGCTGGTTGGCATGATTGGCTTATTACTGTTTATGTGTAAGCATAAATAAATCATTTTGCTTAAGCTTAGTGGATACATGTCATACATTTGACTCTCCTGTCTTGCAGAGCAAGTCCCATGGATGATTATACAGTGAGAAAATATATGTCAAAGAAAATGTTTCATAGCTCCAACCCTCACTGCAAGAATAGCTAAGTCAAAAGGCTGCAGTCAGTATTTCAATTGCTTTCATGCTACCAGCTTTCTTAAGAGAACTTCTGACAGCAAAACAACAGACTTCATTTGCCACAAGCCTGGTAAACATAACGAAGGAATTAAGAAGAAAGTGAAAATATCAAGGATGACACTAGTGCAGATTTGGCTCTTCTGAGTTAACCATTGCCAGTTTTGTCAGGCCAGCTCTCCCTCCTTTAAATGAAAACAATGATGTTTGGTCTCAGAACAATTTAATTCCCTGGAATAAATGAACTGGAAAATCCAAGCTGGATTTTATTTTTTTTTTTTTTTTTCCAAAAGGATAAGGGTCAGAGATTCTAAGCAATTAATAATAAAGGAGTCATAATTCAGGCAGCCTAAAATCCATCAAGTCACCAGGATTGCTTGTTAACCTGGTCTGAGTCTGTAGGACATAGTGTTAGAAGGAAATTTATTCCAACTCTAAATCCTAAGTAAATGTTCACCTGGGTAAATATTGCCTTTAGTGGGACTGGCAATATTTTGGTAAATTGATACCTAATGTGTACCTAATGTGTACCTAATGTGGACTAATGTGTTTATTCATCTTGCAACACCTGTCCCATAAATCATGTTCAAAAGAGAATGTTTTGAAAAGCAACAGAAAGCTGTATATCTTAAGTCTTTTATTCACCATTGGCAAAGAACTGCACAGACAAATGTTGCATCTTCAACCTGTAAAATTGTCTAGGGGTGGTCAACAGTTTTAGTAAAAGATGCCAGGAGGAAAGATAAAATGGACAACTTTTTTTGACTGTCTTTGCAGCAGATCACATCCTGTTACAACCATTCATGCATTTGTTGATAAATACATGATGAATTCACAACATTCCATGTAACAGAGGAGAGCAGTAAAATACAGAGCCAGAGTCAAGAAGTTCATGTTCTGGAGAAACTGCATGGCTTGAGAACCAGTGACATTTATGTTGGAACATGACTACTAGCTGTTTGATATGAAAACAGGAATAGCAATATAAATGCTTGTCTTCTATAATAATCAGGAATCTCTTCTTGCTAGCACTGAGCAGTTTTTTTATCACTGTAAGAGTGGGCTGACTGCACTTCATGTTTTTGTTGCACTTGTTCGTAACACATCTTACTCTGCTTTCGTTTTCTCTGTAGTTACAGAGCTCTGTTACAGCTTTCCTTCTGGAAATATGCACAGCAATTAAATGTTATTATTAACTTATCTTTGAACGTGTTAGCTTTCTTTTTAAATCCTGGCTCTTCAGCAAACTATTTATTAAGTCTTCACGTTAGAGTAAAGGATCTGATTCTTGCAAGAAGACTTGATGAGTATGAAGAGTCCCTGCCCATAGCAGGGGGGTTTGGAACTAAATAACCTTAAGGTCTTTCCCAACCTTAATCACTCTATGATGCATTCTATAATTCTGTGAGCATTAAAATTTGGCCTTTTGATAGCAGGGCAGTCCTTAATTATCAGTGATTTTCCCTAGTCATTAAAAGACACAAAAGTCCTTGTCTGTGTTGAAAATTTAACTCCTGGATGCACACACTAGAGCAATACTATCAGAAAACTGAATGTCCTCTGCATCTGTAATGAACATATCAGAGACCTCATTGTTTCAAGGAAAGTAAG
>JBCJKH010011600.1:43029-71531 GCA_039877255.1 Loriculus beryllinus | reverse complement strand
ATATAAGGCAGACAGATCTGCAGCAAGACCTCTGCCCCACACTTTGAGTGGGGAGGGCAGGGGGGAAGTGAAACACTTCACCAGATAGAAGTCAAGCACTTCTGGGCAGTAATGCTCGCTCCAAGGAACAGCACAGCAAAATAACTTTTATAGCTGGAGAAGGAACACTCAAGCAGACTCTTCTATTTCTTTCATGTCCTGAGGGTTGGGGTTTGTATTTTTTGCTTCCTGCAGCCAAAGAATATTGTGAACGGTCTTTTTGGATACTTGACCGGTGCTGTATGTTTATCACCACTCACTGTATGTGCTGTGCCTTGGGTATCAGCCAACATATTAACACAGAGAACAAGAAATAAACCTTCCAAAACCAAGAGGCACAGACTGCTTTATCGAGGCTGACATTTCACTGATGATGGAAGTTACTGCCGCAGCTCAAAACCCAAACTAGACCCTCCTGCAAACCAGAGTCCAGGCAATTCCACATTGATGCTAGAAAAGAAAGGAGGAAAAGTGCTTTTCCTCCATCCTATGCTGCTCCACTGAGCACAGCTGAGGCCAAAACCTGTCCCAGGCTCATTGCTGCATAAGAAACTCACTGACTCCTGTGGTTTCTGATCACTTAAGTACTACTGAAGTAAGGAAGGGAAAAGGTCTGCACCCCACAGAAGAAAAATGCCATAAAGGTAGATGGGTATCATTTTATGAGACTGTATTTATTATAACTGTCCACATCTTTCCTCTTCTTCATGGCACACATCATATTACCCAAAAAAGAGGGATTCAATCATAACTAAAAACCTGATGTGACTCTGTTTCTAGTTGCTTATTTTTTGAGATTCTGACTGCAGCAATTACATTCAAACATCCCAGGAAGAGAGACCACTGGTTTATTATCACTAGAAAACAGCAAGCTACTTCTCTGCCCTGTTTATCTGACTGATTCCCAACATCTTTCTGGCACACAATCTATCAGTTTATCTCCCCCACTTCATCACAGTCACTCCTGGCAGCTAAATACAAGATCCAAATCCAGTGTTACACAGACATACGACACAGTAAACCTGTGTAACACCGCCACTCTGTAAACAGCTGCCCTTAAGGCTAAGCAGAAATGGGATCTTGGTTCCTAGTCAATACTCTGTCAAAAGCAAGGTGGGAAGGAGGGTTTTAACAGCAGCAAGAAATGCTGCAGCAGGGGTTTAGTGGTTTCTTCCTGTACCAGCAATACAGTGTGTTTACTGCCTCCTGTTACCTTCTTTCCTTGGCACAATGCACAGCAAAACCCACTGAGCAGTAACAGCAGAGACTAAGGCATGAGAAGACAGTGCACAGACATCCTATGCTCTTAGAGAATGAAGCAGCAAGGCATTTTCAGCAGGACTTGGACCCAGCAAACCCAGAGCTGGGTAGACTAAGGACTGCTGCCATGATCTTACAGCTATGGTCACACTGCTTAGAACAAGATGCATTTTTAGGGCAGGTTCCTCATGCTGTACCTGGGAAGGGGGCAGCATGCTGTTGAACAGAATCATTCTCCTTTTGGCATGGCAATGTTTCCCATGATGGATCAGAAGGACATAGAGCTGACCTGTGCCCTGCTTAGCAGGGATCCCTATTTGCTGGGGGGCATATCCTCTTCTCTGTGCACAGTTAGAAGGGAAAAGCTTTGTGCAGCAGTAGCAGACTAAGCCCTGCACACAGTGGTCTTCTCTGCCCTAACCACACCACCAGCCCATCAGCCATTAGCTGAGGCAGTCTGGTTGACCTTGGTGCTGACAGTGAAGCGTTCCTTCAACGCAGCATCAACTGCAGGACTGGGGATGCTGCTGGGGAGAGGAGAGGGAGACAAAGAGGATAGGGGTAAATGAAACAAAGCAGGAACAAGAGGGAAATTAGGAAGCAGAAATAAAAGCTGCGAAACATCTTATTACATCTAAATAGTGTATGTCTTAAAGCTAAAGTTATAAATCATGCTAACAATGGTTACTAACATAAAAGTGGATGTAGCCAGAGGCTACCACTGAAAAAGTCAGTCTAGACCTGCCTCACTGCCTTTGGTCTTTAAGGATTTGATTAGTTTTTCCACTTTCTAGTTCGGAGTCTTGCATTCAGCCCATGCTCCAGAGCTAGCTCGGGCTCAGGATACAGAGGGAATGATAAATTCATTTACTGAATAAAGCAACACTGTTTTCACAGCACAAGACTTAAAACCCTTCCAAAGTGGTAATATTTCATTAAGCTTGGCGATTCTGGTTAAAATTTATTAGTCAAAACGGAAAACTCTCATCAGACCCCATATATTCCATTAGGAGTGATATATGGTGTCTCCCAATGTCTAATTATTAACTAGGAAGTGTAAGTAAATCACTATCAGCATTAAGCCCTGATGTGTGAAGACAAGGGTTTGAGTTAGGCAATTTCAGCATCAAAAGGCTTTGATTTGAAACGTTATCATTTTTTGCTTTCTCCCCTTCACCTCTTCACATCTTCCCTGAACTTCAAAAGCCTTAAGCTCAGTCTCCCATGTAAGCAAACACAACTGCCCACTGCAATGAAGTGCAACCACATCCAGCAGCCTGCAGCTCAACCCCCAAGCTGCTCCTACCAAAAGGTGGAAGCAGGAGGACAAACTATGTGCAGAGCGGACAATGATAAGCAGGAAGAAAGTTGTTAATGTGAATTGATTTGTCTTTGAAACAAAACGCCGATGACAAGAACGCTCCTGCACGCGCATTTCTGAACTCAACAAAGCTTTGCTGTTAAACCCAATCCAACCAGAGACTCCAAAACCAGGGACTACCGTGGTTTGCCAAGGACCACAAGCCATGTCTGAGGAGGGCCGGGAGCACATAGGAACTGACTCGGTCTCCTGTGTCCTGAGCATGTGAGAGAGCTTTAAATCTGTACCACTAGCAGAGAGCAAGGCAGTGCTCCCACAAAACATGTCCAAAGGTGAGAGCTCCAGCAGTGGTTAATGCTCACCCACCTCTGCTGACACCAAAGGCAGTGTTAAATTGACACTAGAGCCCATGATGGGTGTATTTCTAAAGAATTCACCTTAAAAGGACTCCCTGTCCGTACTGGTTAAAGAGATGTACACAAAGTACATTGTACAAAATTAGAGGGATTTAGAAATGCCATCAGGGTGTTGTTCAAGGGTAATAGAGATTCATTTCTCATTTTAGAGGTCAATTTTCATCTTAGAGGTTAGGTCTCATTTTCATGCACTATCTATCAGTGTTTCTAATATTACAGTTGCTGACCTTTCTGATTTGCAGACCCCTAAGAACTTCCAGTTGAGACAAAGAGCTAAATATAGCTGAAACAAGCCTGGTAACAAAACACTCCCTCTTCTTAGACCTCACAGATCAATTCAGATTAAAACCTCACAAAAGTTCATCTATAGTGTATCACAGGAAACAATCAAGTTTACAAAGCTTAGGAATACAATCAGAACAAAAGGAACACTTTGATGTTATTCAGATCTTCAGAAAAGCCAAGAAAGGTACAGGTCATTCCTGCTACAGTGCATCAAAGGCACCTGCTCTGCCTTGCAAGCGGCACTGCTGCCTTTGAATTCACTAGCTCAGGTATACGAAGAGGTGAGCTGCAGGATGGGGGAGTCTCAAAACAAGGCCCATCAGGCTCCGTGCTGATAATCATATCAAACAAGGGTCTGACAATGCTCATGTTAAAGCAACTAGGTAGAACAACAGACAAGCAGAACCTCGTATGGCTTCTGCCATCTTGGTCACTTGCTAAAGCAGCAGAATCACACAAAGATTCTACTACTTGTGGATTGTGAAACAATGAGAAAAGTGGGAGAAAGGCAGACTTCAGCTGCTTACCTTGAACAGAACACTCTGTCACTCCCTGGCTAAAAAATACTTTCCCTATTAGTGAGGAACTCTAAAGTATTGGTCAATTGCTTCTGTGGACTTCTCCAGCTGAATGTGTGTTTGTTACTAGAGACAATTCACACAATTACTATGGTGTGAAGGTCTACAAATGGCATTCCACTACCTTTTAACACAGAATCATAGAATAGTTACGGTTGGAAAGGACCTTAAGATCCTTCAAAAGCTCAGACAAATTATCTTCACCCTGCTTCATAGAACCACAACATGACATGTCACACACTGAAGAAATGTGCTGTTGTTAAATCATCTTTTAAAACAGGTTAAAAAGCAGGTCTTTTTTAACAAAATTACTGTAGGAAACAGCAAGGAAGAAGGTAAGTACAACTTGTTGAGTCCTCCAAGAAGGAAGACTACAAACCCCAAATGCTTTTCCTCTTTCCTGAACACAAAGTTGACAAAGCTGTGTTTTAGCAGTATAATTTCAGTACTTTTGTTTGTTTGTTTCTCCCTTAGCCTTTGGAGAGATCCAGTCTTCCTTCTTTATTCTATTTATACACCATACAATTAGTTAAACCAGCATCAATTACAACAAGGTGTTATAGCCCAGGACTCACCCAGCACACATTTTACACCACGTCCTGCCCAGATATAGAAACTAGCTGTTTCATCTCCTCCTCTGAGCTCCCATCCTGCAGGACCATAACACAATTTGGATTTCTAGCAACACCAGAGAAAATTCAGACTGCAGCTCAAATATTATCTTTAAATCTCCTTGAACCACTTTCTGTCATTATTTTATAATGTAAAAACCAAAAATATGAGATGAAACCACTGGACAGTCTCCTTTTAGAAAGCATTTTCTCAAAGTTGAGTTTTGTACAGAACAGGCATTGACTTGCATATTTTCTCATAACCCATTAAAAGAAGTTTCAAATCAAGCTTTAAAATGTGTTATTAACCATCTACCCAGCCATTTGAAAGATACATGCCTGTGATAAGAGTATTGTATTGCCATTAACCTGTGGGATGGTTCGAGACATCTCTTCTTCACACAAAACTCTAAATGCATCTCATTAAAGCCACGAGATCAACTGTCCATATTAATCACTCACCAGTTTAATTAAGGTAAACCAGCTTGTCAGAAAGCCACTCTTCTCTCTATTCTTCACCATTATTGACTTTTAATAGTTCACTGCATTAGTAATTACTTGTTTAGGGCGTTATCAAATACCTGAGAGAGAAAACCACAGTTTGTGCCCCAGAAATTGCCTTAGGCCAACTCTTGCTCAGGACATGAGTTAAAATTTATCCCCTTAGGTGGATAAAATGTCACACTGTGGTTTAGACACAAATACAACTCAGAAGAGAAACAAACTGAGCTAGAAGCATCTTAACAAGAGATTCAGGGTTGCAAGCTTGTGGTTACTCCAATTACAGCAGCAGTTGGGATGCTGAGCTAGGAAAAAGGAAGTTAGTGAGATTTCCTGCTCACTTGTAAAAATCATACCTGTCACAGACTGTGCAAGAGTGGGCAGGCACACACACTGCCACTTCACAACAGCAAAGCTACAAGTCCTCCAATTAAACAACATTTTCTCCAGGATTAACTCCTTCCCTAAGTAATGAGGGTATAGATAAGGAAGGGAAAAAACCTCTTCTCACTATTGATGCTCACCTTGGGAGCAAACCCCAGCTCATTGCAACATATGACAACTCTCTAGGAGTTACTGGCAACTCTGCCTGGCAAACTGCTGCCATCCCTCTGAAGTCTTCAGCATTTCCTTGAACATTCCCCAGCTTGCTTCCAACTCAGCTGCTGAAGTCGTGGTGATCACAGACAACACTGGTGACTGTGGGTTGTTACAGAATACACTGACATACAACGTACCCAAAATTAAGGAGAGGAGGGAGCAGGAGAGCAGAGGAAAAAAGGGATTATGTATATTCCTAATTCTTAGGCATACCTGCTGCCATCAATGATGAACACTTGTTCTGGGAAGAGCTGCTACCAGTGGAACACTTAGCATATGAACACTAACCTAATTCCTGTTGGGAATAAACCAATTTCCACTCTCTCCTTTACTAGAGGAGTATTTCAACCTAATAATAAAATCTCCACTGTAGCATGTCAGACCAGCAGCTCTCTGGTAGCAGGCTGGAATTTTAAGTCTTAATGCTGCAATATCAGCTGTAATGAATTCTACATAAACATGACTTGTAAAAATAAAAAGCCTTTTTCTTCCCTTAAAACCATGTATGAAGGAGAGTTTAAAAGGAAAGGAAACAGAGTCGAGCCTCTCACTGCTGGCAGGAATGAGGATCCACTGACACAGTTTCACTATTTCCAGCTAGTGCAACCCAGGTGATAGTATTTCCCCCGCATTATTCAGCTCAGCTTCACATTACTATTTACCATGGGCCACCACAATAAAAATTATAACTGCTCATAAAACACGTGAAGAAGATGAGAAAAGGCAAAATGGGATGAACAGACACAAGAGTTAAACTGTGAATTGCCATAGAATTCCACCAGCTTCACACAGTGAATGCCATTGAATACCAAGACCTGGACAAGAAAATCGGTTTTCCACAGGAAAAACAGATTCATTAAAGAGTTTTTTTATGATAATCTGTGACAAAATGGTGAAGCTGCTTATTTCATTATTGGTAACTAGTGCACACTCATCAGCTCTCCTTCATTTTTACTTTATTTCCCACTGAAATATACAGGAGCTGGTTTCCAGTGTCCTCCTGTATCTGGATGTCTACTAAACCCTAAACAGTATTCAAAATAAACTGATCATTATCAAACGTTACTCAGAAAAAGGAAAGTGATACTAAAAAAAGTCTGGATCTAAATGCAAATACAAGGAGAAAAGCACTCATTGAAGTGTACATGTACACTTTGCAATGAGCATAATGCCCAGAGGTCAGAGCTCCTGAGCAACTCCAGCTCCAGCAACCACAGACGTTGCTACTGATTACTCCGAAAGAACCAGATCCCTTTCAGTGTTTTGTATTTGTACATCCACACAAACAAAAGTGCTGCCCAGTTACATCCCATCTGAGAGAAAATACACTCACTGCATTGTCAGCGCGCTATTGCAACGCGCTTTACCCTCTCTGGGTGCAATGTTCAGCTTCAGTTTACCACTCTGACAAATAAAGGAAAGCCCTTTATGAAATAAATTTAACTGGGAGGTGACAGGAACCATAGAGCAGTTTTCTTTAGCCTTATCACTGAACTGGCTTCAGCTCCAATCTCTGCCAAATCCCACTCAACAGAAGACATTAACCAGGTCAGCGGCACAGGTGCCGCACGCTGTCTTGGCAAGGGGCTGGCATCCCCACAATTACTTCCACACAGTGAAGCAGTAAGCTTTACAGATCGTCTCTCCCAAGAAGCATATTTGGAATGGGAGGAGAGAAAAACACTGGAAGAGAAGGGAGGGTGGGATATAAAAAAACCCCTACAAGCAAGAAAGGAAAATGAATGTGTCGCTGCCTCGCGGCTCAGCAGATGTCTGTGCGTGATGTACGAGGCTTGGATAAGCTGTTGTAGCCCGCTGCCAAAGAGTGGTAAGTGATTAAAGCCTCCACCAGCCTAAGCACCACATTTAGAGTCCATGGGGTGTTGAAGGTTGCACCCATTCCTTGCTGTGCTGCCAGATGTTGGTGGCTGGTCCTGCTCCCAGTCGCTGTGCGCAGGAGGCAACAGTTGGTACAGCAAGGAATGCAATCTGGAACGCTTCCGGAGGTGCCGTACATTAAACCAGTGTCACCCATCCTTCACCTCTGCTGAATGCTGAAACAATTCCAATTTGCTGCCACTTCTCTCTTGGGAAATGGCCAAGATACAGTTGTGGCTGGCAGCCCCATTTGTTTTACTCAGGTGATTCTCTTCCCTTCATGACCTCTATTAGTTTAAGTTTTAATTTAGATTAACCCTAGCACCCCAATTAACCAGTGAGGGGAAAAGCTAAGCTGGGACTACTCATATTTCTGAAATCATGATGCATCGAAGTTAAAGTTATTAGAAGGGAAGATGGGCCATTCATCTATTGCTGCTTTTCTTTTACAAATTTAACATTTCATGGCCAATAAGCACCTCCCCTGCACAGGTCCACAGGTTGTCAATCACAGCTATTTCTCCTTGACCACATCACAGTTTAGTTAAACTTCATTTATTCAGTGTTCTTATGGTAGCCCCCAAAGCTGGGCTTCTGGGTCCACCTGGACCTCAAATTCCACCTCAGTATTATCTCCCTGACTTACAGATTTGGCTTCTTCAACCGCTGCTGCCCAAAAGATGGGCACTCAGAGCCTCCACAGATGAACCCAGCACCTTCACCTGCCCAAGAGATGTTCCTCAATTCACAGCAGTGCCCACAGAGATGCTCCTACAGTGAATAGCCTGCAGAGCAACTGTCTTGGAATAAAGAGTCCTGGCTCTGAGGCAGGCTGCCTTGAGTACATCCCTCACATTGTCCTAATTCTGCACTAGGTGAGATCTATGCAAATATTTGTCTTGGACAATAGGGTTAGAAGTGTGTTGAAAACCTTTTTGGAAGGGAAAAAACCAGCAGCATTAAAGTTCCCTCTATTTCCCTTATGTAAAACACAGGTAAGAATTAGCAATTTAATAATAAACACAGGTAAGAATCAGCAATTTAATAAATCTTTTATTCACCTTTAGACCTGGCTCTGTACATGAAACCCCAAATTTTAGAACTATACAAATGCTTCTTGTTAAATCAGTCATCAGAGCACAGGCACATGGCAGCAGCAATCTTCCACTGCCCTAACACTTTCCTAGCCACTCTAATACTATTCAGATCAGAAAATTCAGCCTTTCTAATGCAACAATAGTATTTGTTTAGTCCTGAAGTTAAAGCTCTCTGTGGATCATCAGAATAGAACTGGGTTTTGTGCAGTGAGAAGGACAGTGAATCAGACTCCTCAATATATGGCCATTTCTGTATTGCATAAAGCCGGCACTCTCATTTCTTAAATGAAGCACAAACACAAGGTTTCCCTAAGCTGCAGCCTCCATGCACTGGGTGCACATTCCTTGTTTCTAGGAATTTTGCAAATAAAACAGAGTAACTGGCCTAAATCCAAGCTGGCACAATACCAAGAAAAGTCCTTGCAGCTTCTTCATTCAGTAGGTAGATGACTTAGGTTGAGTTGAGAGTAACTCAGGTGCTCTTGAGGATCCACTAGACTCGTTTTTCATAATGGGACTGTACCCACAGAGAACAGTCACCTTTAGAGACTTCAGTCATTTTTCTCTGGTATAGCAACATTCACCAGCAAGAACAGAGATAGACCTTATCCTGTGGCCCTGACTCACCCAAGTAAGCAGTAAGTTTCCATCCCACAGTGCAACCTTAAGCTCACGCAGCCTTATATCAAAGTTGTGAGTGAGGTCCTCTGAGGTATCTACAGAGATTTCAGTGTTAAAAGAGTAACTGAGTTTCACTGGTAAGAGGAAATGTAGAGCACAGAACCAACCACATTAGCTCTGTAAGTATTAAAAACCAACTGGAGCCATAATTTCAACACAGATTTACCATCACTTACCTGGTGATAAAAGTCATCGTCATCAAATATCTCCTCATCTATGTCCTTCAGGTGCCTGTTGGACTCTGACTCAGGGAGGACTTCCTAGAAGCACAAAGGAAACAGTGAAAGCTCATGTGTGTGTAATTCTGTCCCTAACTCTGATGACATCACATGCAGCAGCTTGTAAACACACCTGAAGACAGGAAGGAATGGAGAAAACCTCCCAACATAACAAGCCGTTAAGGAATAGGAATACATTTAAAGGCAAAGCAGAAACGTTGCCAGTGCCAAAATAGATTTATGAGACCTTTACTGGGAAATAAATAGGACTGTGCAAAGTCTTTCTGGCAAAATACTACAGATATTTTTAATGTAATGGCAAAAATACATCTTGCAAGTGCAGTAATTCTGCATGATCTCTCAGAATTGAGTATTTATTCATTCTTAAATACTAAATTAATAACAGGCTTACTACTAACATATTCTGCAGGTTATATGCAGTGTGACTTCAGAAGTGACTTTCTGGGTTAAAGATTCTAACCTCCAGAGTAAAAACAGTTCTGTAGCCACTACCTGAAAAAGCAGATTTAGTGACAGCATCATCACTTCGAACAGCACAGAAAGGGCACAATCACAGACCAAACCTCGTTTTCCCCTGTCCAGAACTGGCACATGAGATAATGCAAACACAATAAAACCGGAATGGAAATGTCTACATCTTCTTCTTAGCCATTACATTACAGGAATCAACACTCAGATATCTCCTCCATAAATCTCACACAAACAAGAATATTACCTGCTAAAGGCTCAAGCTAATTGTTTTGCAGAGTTTCTATGCTGCTACAGGGTGAGTTACAGAAAGAAAAAGCTCTTACCGAATTTTCAGGCAAAGACTCGGGGATGGGATGAGATTCCCGTTCCTGCTTCCCCAGCACTGTATACACTGATCGCTTGGTCTGTGTCCGCCGTAGTAATCTCTCTTTGTCCATCATAATATGATCAATCTGAGTCAAGATTGAACGCTCAAAGGCACCGAAACCCTGCAACAACATTAACTAGTGTCAGATAATGCAGAAAGCTTTTCCTCAAGGCAGCAGTGTTCCTCTATCTTTCCATGTCAGTGGATAAGCAGACAGCATTCCAAGAGGAGGGGGTCTGGGTTTCATTGTAGGGATTTCTGCTAGGATTTTTTATTTGTTCTTTCTCCCTTCCCAACCTGAGGCAACCTGACGCCTGGCTTAACAAAATGCCTTTGCTGTTCTGGTTCAGATTAACTTCTCAATGATTAATACTGACTCACAGATGTTAGCAGACCCTGGATCTCTGGGTGAAATGATTACCCACTGTATTAAAGTGTACACTTCATGGAGGAGGAGAGCCACAAAAGTCCCTAGTTCTTTTATAAAACACAAACAGCTTGCTGCTAAGCACTAGTGGCATTTTCACAGGGCTTACTTGCTGCTGAAAACTGGCTATGATGGGATTGGCTATTGGAAGAACACCAACATTATCCAAGAGTTTTTCCTAAAACTTGGGAAACCATTCGCCCCTGAAAATGCTTTCTGCCCATCTGCTCAAAACAAAGAAGAGCTTATGCCTTTGACATCTGTGGGCTGAGCTTCTTTCAGACTCCTGTAAGGCTGGGGAAGAGAGCATACCTCTGTATTTAATTCTTACTGCTGTAACTCTCAGCTTAATTTGGAACATCCATGATACGGAATTTCCACATCAGCTTGTTCCCCAAATCTCTGCTGAACAATAAGCATGTGAGCACACATTAACAAACACTTGCCTTTCCCACTTTGCCAGATGCCAGCTTTGTCTTCTCATGCCACTTTTGCAGGACGCTGTTCCGATAGGTCCTGAAGTCAGCGTAGCGCTTGGCTATGAACTCTGGGTACTCCTCCAGCTTCAGCTTTCGCTTGGGGACACTCCTCCTCTTCTCCTGAGCCTTATCCACTTGCTCTTCATCACTACTGCTAGAGATTTCATCATCACTGGAACAAGAACACATAGATTAACCACCCTACACCGCTCTAAGGCAACATGTGTGAATTCTTAACAGCCCCTTCACTACCATCTATGCTCTTTCCACACCGTGGTAAAATTTTTGGCAAAAGACCCAAGTTTTAGCTCCTTCTGTTATCAGCAAGATTACAAAACAGACATTTGTTCAGAGTAGAGCAGCAGCTGAGAGAACAGCAGAGAGGGTGGATGGGATGGTCAGGAAGGTTCTACATTGCCCTGTTTATTGAAGACCAGAAAGATTCCAAAAGGTCTTGTCTTGTTTTGTGTTTACCTCTCAGTTTTGGATTGTTTTCCATCTACCAGATGCCTCGTGCCTGGGTACTGATAAAGCAGCTCATCCTGAAGCTCCACTAATACTTTCATCAACTCCTCCAGGGCTTTACAACCTGCAGAAGAAGAGACACAAGTGACCATTTCCCACTGGTGAACACTTAGGTTTGCTGTGCTTAGTTTTTCATCTTGAATGTGAATTTCTGCCACAGTTACTGCCTGTCCCATTAACTGTTTTTCTCTTAGAGATGTGTTTTTATCTTCAAACTGATTTATAGCTGCTAATGTCAACCACTACCACACTGGGAAAGAAAAGGGAGGGAAGGAGGCAGGACTGCCTCCTAACCATCCGCCTGGCTGCACACTGGGAGTATACTGAGCTAATGTTTCATCCATAAACATTCCAACTGTAGAGCCTGAAGGATTAACATACTAAAGAAGCAAGTACTATGTGCAGAAGTGTCTGATGACACACACACGTGACAACAACCTTTCTTGCCGACTCACCCATTTCTCTTCTCTGTGAAGTTCTGCAGCAGATGCCAGCTTCTGACTAGTACAAAGCAACACAAGGAAAAACATATACGTGTACATCCCATCTAAACCTGACCTTTGACTTTCCTTTCTTGTATAGAATGTGCATGTTATAGGGAGCAGGAGGAAGGCAAGAATTAAAACCAAACTCCTGCAGGGCTGTGACTACCACTGGTTTCTGTGCCACTGTGCTCACCACACAGGAAGCGTAAGAAATTAGATTGCAAGTAAAATTAAATGTAGCAAGATCTGATCTATGGGGGAAACTTAAAACAATGACCTGGCAAGTTTAATGAGGAGATTCTGATCAAAAAAGCAGAACTGCAGGCTCAGAGAGCATTAGAAAGAAAGTGAAGAAAAGACTGTGGTGGAGAGGTGTACAAAATGATTAATACATGGTGGGAAACTTAGTTTTACAGGGATGAGTAGCTGCCTTCCAGGGTGTTTGCAGAGACAAACGCTGAACGTAGATCTGATGCTGTGCATTCAGAGGCTTTGACAATTTCCCTGTATGCAAATGCAGAGAAAACAGTCCCTGTCCAATGATCTTATGTTCTCCAAGGACACAAAGCTGCAGCTGACTGTGGGAGGGGTTAACTGCACACTGCTATAGCATCTGTTCTTTAAAAACAGTTCTTCTGGGGTGACCAACAAGCCTCCCTGCAGCACGCTCTGATATAAAACAAGTGTTTGTCTGGGCCTACACAAACTCTCCCTTTGTACACTGCTACACATCAATCACAGCTCAGCTCTTACAGGTAAAACACTAAGCACACTTCTATCCAAAAACCTAGGCTGAACTTCATACAGATTCATTTCTATTTACCTGCCTCTGGTGCACTACCTTCTACTTTTACAAAGAAGCGCTACAGGAAGGGTAAAACAGGCCCTGCTTGGGGGAAGGAAGCAGCACACGGCTTCAGGATCTGTTTCCTTGCAAGATAGTTAGTGGAGCTGCTTTCCTTAACCCCCAAATCTGTTTCTTTCTTTGTAGTTACCATAAAAGAATGGAGAGAACTTCTCACCACTCAACTCTATTTCTTTTTTATAACAGAGGAGCCAGGTATCATGGGCAGAGTGAGCAGCAAATCTCCATCAGCTAGACAGAGATACTGCAAGAAGAAATCAGCCCAGACATTCAGAGGTCTCAATCTCCCACGTTACCACTGTGATATTGCTCAGTTGTCACCATCTTCAGATAGATTACAGCCTGACCTCAGTAACAGGAATGTCAAGGAGAAGATGCTTTAAGATTTCTGTTGTAGATCAGTTGTTGGACTCATCCTTCCCTGGCTCACAGCTCACTACAGACACATTCTGACTCCTTCTCTGTGTAAACCTATTAATGGATTAGGTTTGCTGTATTTGTAAGAGTCACGTGTTAGCATCAAAACAAATCCAAGAGATAGACAGACTAAAGCCCTTAAAAATGCATGTGCTGTACGTGTCTGCAGCTAAAGCATCTCTTGCAAAAGGAAAGTGCCCCTACCCCAGCCTGAGTGCCCAGCTTGCAGCAGCAAAATCTTACCCACTGCAACACAGACGAATGTCCCCAGAGCTTCCCAAACTGTTTATTTTCTCCCTGCTGCCTACCCTCCAGCAGCAGCTAAAGCACCCCAGGCAGCTTTGATCCTGTCAATTACAACTGGAGTGGCACTTCAGCTCTTCTGGGGTGTAGCAGGGCCATGGTCAGCAGGCAATGAATAATCTGCACTATAATGTGCTGGAGTAAATATTCTACCTTAGATCAACATCATTGTCAGAACTGACATCTTTAGCACAAGGCTGTATATCACCAGCAAGAAACATCTCAGGAGTGGCTGTGGCGAGACGCTAAGTTGTAAAAGTCACTTTTAAGAGTCCATGGGAGCCCCTTCACTTTGTGTTCAGGAGTGAAAAAGTTGTTCCAGGTCCACCAGACAGCATATCAATCCACAAAGAAAGCTGGGAGCCAGTACCAGTAAAGCAAAGTGTGCCTTTCTGTTAATACTCTCTCACACGTTCTCATTTTATACATCCCTTCACCCAGTCAGAAAGTAGCCCTGGAGTATTTAGCTCTGTTCAGGGATAGCACTGCCATGTATCAAAGTGTCAGGAGACCCACCAGAGATGAAATCTGTCCTACTGCTCTCAAACCACAAAAATCAATTTTGTCAATGCCAGTGCTTACAGACAAACTGTCTGTACTGCTGGCATCCCCTTGTATGTGTGCATACATGTGGGGTCGCTCCTGGTACCATCCTCACCAGTCTTCTCCCTTCCTCCTGTGCCTCCACTGCCACTGGAGCCCGAGCACTGCCACACTGGTGACATGCAGGCAACATAGCTCTTGTGCTCACCCATCACTGTAGGTTCTGCCTTGCTGTAGAAATGCTGCTTCCTGCACAGAAAAATAGCTGTGCTCTTATTCCTGACCTCTAAAAATGGGGTCTCATTTCATCTTCCCAAGCAGCTGTGGAGAGCAGCAGCTGGTGCGGAGCAGCAGGGACCAGCCTCATGTGGAGACACTTTACATTGATGGAAAAAAGCCTGTGCCCTCAAGGCCAGGCTGTCAAAGGTATTCACAGAGAGCCAAGCAGTGGGACTCCCAAAACTGCTCCACCTCAAAAAGCTCCTTGGTGCATCCAACCAGCAGATTTGGGGTAAGACAGGGAGGGAATCCTAAAAACTGGGGCAAAACTCCCTGGATTTTTAACTCCATGGCTGTATGTTGCTGGCACCTAATGGGGTGTGATGGGGTGGCAGTGCTCCCCCGCAGAACACTGTCTGCAAACAGAGACAGGAGCATCTTTACTGTGATGTACCAGCATGAAACACCACACATCCAGGCCACAGCTGAAATTCAGAGCCAATGCCAAAGCTGGGAATTAAATTACTCTTCCCCCCCACCTCCAGTTAAATCTGAGGCTCTGGCATCACAGGAATAGCATCACATGCCAGCTTTTAATTTTCTGTGTATCTCCACAGGCTGTATGTAGCGCTCACACAGGAAACTGGAACACGGCTGGTGTTTGAACCATGGTTTGCAGAGCAAAGCTGAGCTGCCAAATACTGTGTGATTTCCTTATGCCACTACCATGGAGAGTCACCAAGTCACTGCTGCCCAGCGCGGGCACAGTGCCCCACACAGATAAAAAGGAGAGGAATCAAACCTCTTTTACTTTAATAGCTGCACATAATGAAAAGCATCTTTATCAAGTATACCCATTTATCCCAAGGTTCAGCTGAAGAGGGGGAATTTTCACTCCTTTCAAATGACTGTGGGACAGGAGTTAAACTACAGGTCACAATGGCACTCGATATGCTGGCCTGAGAACAATACTTCTCATTCAAATCCACAAGCCAGCCACTTGCACTAGTCATCCCCAGCAATTAATCCCCCCCGAAACACGTTTGATTAAATCTTTTCAAGCAAATCCTTTGCTTTGCTTTTGTTAGTTCACTTCTTGTCAACATCTATTAAAATATGCCTTTAATTCTCCCACAATCTTAAAAAACACCGATTCCACTGTCTTCAACTTTAATCAACTGTATGGCCGGCATTTTTCATTTCATAATAATGTGCTGTTTGGAATTCAAGAGGCAGGCTCAACATCAATCATTCGGCAAGAATTTTTCCACTGCAATAAATATGCAAATGAGGAGAGGCAGTCAGTCGTATTTCAGGCCCGACTTGCCAGTGTTTTAAAAAAGACACAAATTTATTAATTGCCGTTGGCCAGCGGAATCCTATTACTTTGGGCATTGATTACAAAGCTGTGTGAGTGATTATTGTGCAACTCGCAGGCTATCCAGGCATGAGGAAAAATTATTAAAGCAAGGCAGAGATTATCAACTCGGAATAACAATAAGCCTTAACATTTTAGGCCTCTAACTTCTTCAACAAAGAATTACACCACAGCTCCAGTGTATCATAATTCTGAAGTCTGTCAGTATTACTTTTGGAGCTTGCTCTATATTCCTAACAGCAGAGCAATGTTACCCAGCTAGCAAAAGGCAAGGGGAATTCCTCCAGGTATCACATCTTAAGCATGGGGCTTTGGACAACTGCTTTCCTAGCATTCCCTCTGCGTTAACTCACTGTAGGAGCAACAACACGGTGCAGGCAGGACTTCACTATCTTCAGTTTTGCACCCTTGTATATCCTGGTGCCCAAAGGCTACTGATAAGTCTAAGACAGAAGCCACAAGAGCCAGCCTAGACTAAAGTATAGGCTGGGTGCAAGCCCTTTGGCAGCAGAGAGCGGATTGTTTTAGAGGTGGTGGTGCAGTTAAACACATGTATCAAACAGACTTGAGCTGAATCCTAGCACAAAGCACTTGTAAATCTGTCCAGATTATCTGGGTCAATTGGAGTTACATTCCCTTCTTGCTTCCCAAAACACTGAGTTTGTGAAATTTTATCAAGTGATAGGAGGAAAAAGGCCAACTTTTCTGCTGACTGCAATAAAAAAAGGTCTGCTCCAAACCAAAGGCCCAATTTGCTGGTTCCATTGGAATGCAAATGATGCAAAAGCCTTTGCAGAGGGGAAAATTGTATTCCTTCAGCACAAAGGAGCCAATGCTGCAAACCCCTTTCACACCAGCAGTTCAGCTGACTCCCAAAGAGTTACAGAACAGACTCAATTTAGCCCTTTCACTCAAATATTACTGCATTTGGCAGTAAGGACAACAAGATCAGACATAGATGAGTTTGCTAAAAGAATATAACTAGATGCAACAACAGAATAAAAGGCTTGGTATTCAAGGATTTTATTAGTGGGTGCTGGGGGAGGGGGAAAGCTGAGAAGGGAGAGAAAGAGAAACACTTCCATGAAGTTCATGCTCTACTGATTCGCCTCCACCAGCATCTTTTGATATCAGCCTAAACCAGGGAGTGGATGGGGCTTTAAAAAATGAGATTTATAAAACCTGATGTTTTACATTACTGTAAATGTAAAGAAGCTGACAGCACACATCCCCATCTCTGCCAGGCAGGAATCCCCAAGTACATCGTCAGGAATGAGAAAGGAAGAGGAAATGTGAAATTTCGTAGTTATCTAGATATTAAGGCCAGAAGGGAACATTAGCCCTTCCAGACTGACCTCCCCATATAACACCAGGCCATTCATTATATTTATCATGACAAGCACTGAGTTTCCATCTCAAGGTAACCAATTGCCAATTAATCCGAGTTAGCTGACATTTGCACATGCTTGTCTGGATGCTCTGCAAGCCTTTGTTCCCCTGTATCTTGGTTGTGGAGTACACAGACTCACACACACAAGTATTTAGCTAAACTCTATTTAATTAGCTATTAATTATCTTTGGAAACTCAAGTGCAAGCAAACCTATTTGATGTGCTTAAAGTGTGGTGTAATTCCACAGTCCAGAGTTGGGATAGTATGGACTCTCCTACCATTGCCTGCACCAGAAATTAAGGCAGCTTTAAATAAACCTCAAACACCACTAGTGTCCAGCCCATATGGCTGTGGAGATAACCTGTTGAATGGGAGCCTTTCAGTTTTACCACATCTGTACCAGAGAAGCAGACAACAATTCTGTTAAAAAAGACTAATTATCACAAGCTAAAAGCCTTGGCACCTCCTGAGGAAGGGCAAGATGGGCTTTGTTAGAGAAAACCCTCAACAAACAGACAGGAAACACAAACTAAAACCACATGTTAAATAAATAAATATCCTGCACTTCACCTTCCACACAGGATTTGTGAACAATTCACAACCAGCAACAAAAAAAACACTAGGTATCTTCCTGGTACCTTGCACAGCCCAAATCCTGCACAGTACACACACACACCGTCACTGACCTAAACATGCACAAATAACTGAGCTCCAAAAATGAGACCTGTGCCTTTGTCTAAGCTTCTCAATTCATCTCCCTTCCCTCTCACTCACTGGCATGACACACAATGGCCACCCATCAGCAGATCATCCTTCCTGACCCCAGTTCTTACCAAAAGCTCTCCACAGCATAGGATCATTACAACAAAGTCTACAAAAAACAGTCTGGTTCATTCATTTATTTTAGTTGAGAGAAAAGTCTTCATTAATGTCAACAGGCTTTGGCTCAGACCCAGAAAGAGTTGAATAGATTCTTCATTAGATCAGAGAGAAAAGGTGAAATTTGGGGACACCTGCATCCACATCCATTTAAATCAAATTCAGCCCTGCATGGATTGAAAAGCAGGACGGGTTTTGTATTCAGAAAGTGTCTAGACTAATACAATTCAATTAAAATGAACTACCAGTTTTAAGTGGGCTAGATTTGATCACAATAATTTACACTCAGGCCTGAAACCCAGTTCTGCTGTCACACATTTGCACAGGCTCCCAGTAAAAATCTTCAAAGCACGAATGTATTTAAGCCCATGATCTTGCCTAGCACCAATTAATCCTGTAACTGCTCTGTGCCTCTGGAAACCGTGCAGTCTGCCTGTGCCTCAGTTCCTCCTCCACCCCCCTGTGACACCTACCCTGCTCTGTGCTAATGTATTATCATCTCCAGATGTATGGGTGGATACAGTTTAGTTTTAAAAGCGATCCACAAATAGAAATGATGATAAAATTACAAGTGAATTATTGGCAGCTGATTCCTGCAGCTTCTCTGGAAAACCCAAAGCCTATAAAGCACATTTCATGTGACAGCTTCTCTCTAACCAGATGTGTAAAACAAGGTGAAAGCAAGAAACAGCCCCACCAGACGGAGGATGCTGCACAACTGCAGAGGAGGACACCTTGCCAGATACATCCTCTCTTACAGGAAGTGGAACAGGTTCTTTGCAACTTAAGGCAGATTTGATCTTACTCAGTTAGTCAATGCTTAACCAGTTTCTTCATCTCCAGGGTTTACCTGGATGTCCTACAGAATGTAATTACTCATTTTTTTAAATATCAGGAGCCAAAGTAACAGAACCCAGACAAAATCCTCTATTAAAAGACACTAAGAACATACACTAAACAGATACTGAATAAAATCAGTCCTGAGCTCCTTCACAGCAAAATATTACAGAAGCAACCCAGAAGAAAATGAAGCTATTCAGTTGTGAAGCATTCATATAGAAACATTTAATATGCAAGAATGTAAAATCAGAAAACACATGGCATCTTTGGAGGTCTCCTGCTGGCAATGAATGTAAGTGGGATTCTTAATCACATCCTTAAGAGGCCTTGTCCACAAATATGCTGTTTAATCACAAGCCACAGATATTTGTCACAGGAGCAGTTAACCAACCTGGCAAATCAAGAGTCTTATGCAGGTCCACATAGCTCCAGGTGCAAGCACAGTCCTTCACCAGCACACTCAAAACAACATACCCTTTTCCACCCCAGAAACAGACATTTTTGGGTTGAAGTGTTTCGACTGGACCTTACATTCTAGGAACAAAAAGTCAGCACCTCCTCCATTTCCATAAGGCAACAAGCACCCAGACCTATACAGCCCCACGCAAGGCCTGCAAAGTTTAAGCGCTCCTTTTAGCTCTTCTTTTCAGTAAAACATAATTAAACATCAACCCTTGGCTAGCTGCACCTGAGATGTAACACCTTAAGGGAATAACTAATCAATGTGTAATACAAGTTATCCAGCAACTGACTCTGAGTTGCAGAAACTGGCCACAGTAAGAATACGAACAGTTAAGTTGTTTCCTGCAAATTTTAACATGTAGCTCACGCTCATTTCCCTTGTTTCATCTTTCTACATCTTTCTTTTGAATCAAGTTTCTTCCCAGCACCCTATTTAAAACATATACTGACTGGGCACTGTACTGAGAAGTTGAGGCTGCTGCTCCATGAATACATTTATAATCCAAGCAGCTTTGGGGATACTAGCCTTGCAAGCACATGGAGCATTTCATTTGATTTTATCTGATTCACTTTATTCAGGTTTATTTTCTTACTGATCACAAACCTTTGTATAACTTCTCCACAGCTCAACAAAGTGTAAAGAGCAGTTAATATTTGTTGTCCCCACTTGTTCCTTCAGTGAGCAAACACATTCTTCCAGACCCTGCATATCTACCTCTTACCAAAAGCAGTATTTCCCCCGTTTCTCCAAAACAATTTATCTTGAACTTATGCTGAAGAACAGCTATGCGGGATTCCAAAGTTTTCTCTTAATCCACTGACAGATAGAGTCAAAGCAAAAACACCTACAGAAATTCAGCTAGCAGTTTACATTTCAGAGACTTACTAAACTCTTGGGAAACACATACATATGAAAACATATACAACTACTCATCCCTTTAAAGTCTTGCCTTTTCCATCAGGATCTTGCAGAACCTCACCAGGGTTGCTGCCTGCTTTTAACTAATCTCACCAACTAAAAACTGAAAATAACATATTATAGTATTTAAGAGTCAGAATTCCCAGCTCTTTGGGAACATAAAGTACTAGTCAACAAAACATTCCCAGCTCAGTATTTTCAACCAGAATTATCTTCAAAGTAATGCAAATAGCATGAACAGAGCTACATATCAGTACTGGGAAGCTCAGCTACAGAGAGCACATGGAACAACAGCTTCTAGCCTGTGTCAACTGAGAGAGATCATTGCTTAAAGCTCGTTTCGCCCCTGCCCCCCAGTTAGCTGCAGGGTTTTTGTCACTGTATCAAGATTTAACAGAACAAGCCCCAAACCTAGGAACTGGTTAAATCCTGACACTGGATGTGGCTTCACTGATGTTGCTTCCACCTTTTCTTTAGCTCTTCCTTGCCCTTGAGGTCACTTTTAGTGATATTTTCCTGAGATCCACTTCTAACCTTCCTCCCTCTTGAAAACACACACACAAATATGAATGGCAGGCATGCAATCTGCACAGAGCCACAGCACAGAAACTTGCACCTTGCACTCTTTTTCTATGTAAATAATGCAAGGATCCTGCGGGAACATGCCAGGGATTGGAATTTTTAATTAATGGGTCTCTTTAATGTGCAAATCAGGAGCAGGCTGCAAATTCTGACTTGCATTGATTATGAAAAACATTAATTGAACATGCAAGACCCCAAACAGAGGCAACATCTCAAGGCCTGGGCTAGACTGGAAGATATGGTACAAGAGAATACAAATGTATCTTGAAGAAACAGACCCCGGGCAGCAGCACCTCAGGAACGTGAGCTATGGGAGTTCACGTGTGCGGCGCATTAAACATTTGCGCTCTGCTGTGATTTCAGTATTAAAACCCACTCTGACTTGCTCCATGGATGCAAACCAGGAATAAACAGAAGCTCCATGACCACAGTTTGGTCTCCAATTTGTATGTAAAAAGTGACAAAAAAAAATATCTGGAATGTAATTAAAGATTAAATAAAAAAAAAGAAGGGGGAAAGAAAGAGTAAGACAGCACAAACAAAGCAAGGCTGTCTCTTTAAACAGAAATTCATCCTATATAAATTATGGCCATAAACTTTTCCTGCAGTGCAGCCTAATTAATTCTTGTTCTATACACAAAGGGAAATGCTGGGTGACAAATGGGTGTGAAGCCTGAAAGCTGCCAGGTCTGCAAAACATTTTCTACTTCAATTTATAAGCAATTTTGCAGTAAATCATCCAGCAGAACCTGAGATCTCAGGAATCCAGAGTGTCCAAACCACAGGGCATCATTAAAGAGAAAAAAAATCATAAAATATTACAAAAAATAATAAATTAAACACTAGAGGCTTTGTAACCTCTACTCTCAAAATTGGGAAAACAAGCATGACCTTACTGCGTTCACTCAAATTTAGCTTTGAAACTGCAAATGTATAGAGCACTGCTGCCTATTCTTTAACACAATTATACTCAAACCTAAGGGGATTTCACTGCCACCACTAACTGCACAGAGGGTTGCCACAAGTGGGATATAGCAAGGAGGCAAATACACAAAGGACCATTTTCAACTTCAAAAAATTCATCCTTCTTGTGAGCACAGAGCAGAGATTTCCTGAGAAATGGAAGGACTTAGGGTAAACCACTGAGTGTTCTGGGACAGCTTTCAGAGATGCAAAGGACCTGTGCAGGTCCTCAGAGGGGTGGGTGCAGAGACCTCTATGCCCTCCTGCCTTCAGCAGGCTACAGAGCACATCCAGAGTCTGAGTTTTTGGCACCAACTGCTTTGTGCAACATCAACATCAAATCCTTTCTTCCTCTTCAATGAAAGCATGCCAAATTTCTGTTGTGGATTTGGAAAGGAGCTGAGGCTTGCCTGAAAGGGGAGTACTATCCAGTCCAAAACAGCATCAATGTCATGATTATCCCAAATCCTGTCCAAGACCAAAGCATATCACATACAAAGGAACTACCTCAACATGCAGTATTTAAAGTCCTGTCTTACTTTACAGACACTCATCTTTCAACCTTCTCATGCACAATTCCTCTATTTTTTTCACGTCTGGGGAATGGGGTCCTACTTATCAGATGGTAGCACAGAAGGGATGAGAACTCAGAGTATTTACCCAGGCTACTACATGCCAATTCAGAACCAAGTAATACAGTTTATTAAATATATTATGATGTATACTTTCAGAATTACTTAGTTTCACCTCCTGAATGGAGAGGCCACAGCCCTGCTATGCAGGCAGAAGTTCGGGAGTTAAGACATAGCACAGCTCAGACTGGGTAAAGCTCTAGCTGTCGATCAGACATGAATCCCTCTCACAAGGCCTAACACAGCAAGAGAGAAAACAGGCCTTTGCCACATAACACCAACTATATCCCTAGTCTTTCAGAAGATCTTCATGTTTAAGTTTACTCTTTATTTCATGCTTGGCACTTTGTAACCTCTGGAAAGAGCATCTTTGCAGGGCAGTGAAAGACAGCTGCACTGCATGGTAGCGTAGCTCAACAAAAACTACAGTTTACTGTAACCTACTCCAGCTTTATTTTTCTTGCTGTCTTCACAGACAAAATCCAGAACACAAACCCAGGCTACCAGAACACCCACGTACACTACCACAACTTTCTATGATAAAACTATGAGATGAGAGTGGGGAGGAAACTGCTGGGCAGTTACTAACAGTGGATTTTGCTTCAGTGCTCCGAAAGATCAGCCTCCCTGCCATATAGTATTATACTCCATACTCTTGGATGTATTTTGCTTATGGGAAATATCAAAATGTCAACCATTGTTTCTGTTAAAGGTCTTTAATGATATTGCATTTTAGACCTGTAATGAAACATGGTGCTTGGTGCAGTTTGCAATGCATCTCATTAAATACATTAATAACACGTATTTCACTGAAAGGTCAGCTTAGTATTGTTGGGAGTTTGCCTTTTTTCCCTTAATCACTTAATTTAAAGCAGCAGAGCTAAGTTTAAAATGTAACAGATCTCACCTGCTGTAACTCCAGATAAGCTGATTAGCTGCCATGTTCAGGTGAGGTATACACCCTAAAATGAGAGTCTACATTTGGTGTAGGCGCAATGATGGGGAAAATTTCTAATCCAGTTTTAAGATGAATTGTGCCAGGCCAGGCCAAAATGTCTCAATGCCTCTTGATGTTCATTAATTTGTGACTTCTACAAAGTTCATTAATTTGTGATTAATGCAATCAGAAGACAGCATGTCAGGGAGAAACAGACACCAACTGATATCTGCAGTAGTCTGTATTTGTTCCTAAGGATAACGTACCAGATATTCATCTCCCTGTGCATTTACTTTAACTCCAGTGAAAAAAGGTATCTAATTCTAAAAATTAAATAGACCCACAACACAATGAAGTACTTTGCAATTACCAACTGGAACATGCAATTGTATTTGCCATATTGGAGAATCTACTACAAATCTCACCAAATCAATATCATTAATAGTGATCCTAAGAAATAACCAGATAAAGCAGCTCCAAGCTGAAAAGGTATCTGCTGCTGATTTAACAGCACAGGCCCTCTCTTATGGGCTACATCACTCCTGGTTAGGGCAAATTTTTATATTCACTGCCTCAGCACAAAATTGGTACCACAAGGTGTCTCTGGACAGGGTGTCTCTTTGTCTGGGGTAGAAAACAGGTGGAACTTCATTAACAATTAAGGCAACACAAACCAACAGCTAACACAAGACACCTGGAACTCAAAGCCCTCACTTTCCTATTAACTCTCTCCTACACAGGCAAACCATACTGGCTACCATAGTCTAACTAAAGCAGAGAAATAAAAGAATTCTTACAGTTCTCAACAGCATTGTCGAATTCCTGTCCACCTTCCTCCCTGAAGGCTGGGTAAGTGTCTGGCTGTGGAAGCCGGTTCACTGTTACAAGTGCCTTCTGCATCTTGATTCTTCCTTCCAGTAGCTGATCCCACAGAGCTTTATAACAAAGAGAAAATAAAGCAATATGATCCCGACTGCAATTCTAGAATCCACAAAAGAAAAATCATCTTTTTCCTTTACTGTTTGTTTAAAAGTACGTTCTGCAAATGGGGGCTTGATAATTTAACAGGACAGGCAGGAAGAAACTGCAGTCAGTATAACATCTTCAGAAGAAACAGAAATGGCATCAGCACTACCCGTGTGGTAAGTCTTCATCCCCACCAATACCACAAGTAATTCACTATTGGTTCAACAAAGCCAGTGGATAAATACACTTCATAACATAAGATTTTGTAGCAGCAGTGACACCAGCTTGCCTAGCAGATTTGGCAGACTATTTGCAAATGTGACTAGAGCTGCTGTAGCATGCTCATGCAGTATGCTAACAGCATGTTAACATGCTGAAGTGGTTCCTAAGACAGCCAGTTTCTATGGTGTCAGCAAGGTGAAAGGCTTGCCAAAATACAAAGCAAACATGTACAAACCTAGCTGGTTCTTCACTGCTTTTCCTTTTTCTACTTCTTCAGTCTCTTGTCCTTTTGAGAATGTCATCAGCCCCCCATCATCTTCGTGGTCTTTGGTTTCTTCTACACTGTCATGGTTTTCACTCTCATATTCCTCCTCATCACTTCCTTCTTCCATGCTGGCATCATCTTCATCTTCCCCTTCACTGCTTCCAACATCATCCATGCCCTCTGTAAATTTCTCAAAGTCTGTGATGTTCTGGAAGCTGAACTTTGATTCCTTGGTCTTGGCAGACAGATCTGTCTCTTCATCATCTTCCAAGTCATCCTCCTGATCACTGCCAGCACTGCCCAGCTTCTCCTTTGTTTTAGTGCCTAAGCTGCCATTCTCATCCAAATCCTCACTGCCACTGTACCAGTCATCCAATGCTTCTCCAGCTAATAATTAAAAGAGAAAACAGTTATTTACTTACCAGCAATAGATGTCTTTTTGCAGCACGCATCATCAATAGCTATAGGTTTGGACTATTTGAGCTCCAAACTCCATTTTATCATCGTACAATGTTACTCCTGAATTTTGGGAAGGCACTTCAAGACATCCAACCTAAATGTACCTGTTTATTGCCCTGTAAGAGGGACCTGAAGTTTGGCATCTCGGCTCACACAGCACTAGCTCAGTTAACTACTCAAATTTCAACTAGTCTAGTGAAAAGGAGAAAGAAATGACATTTCTTACCAGATCCTTCTTCAGATACAGCATCTCCCCAGAGTTCTTCCTGCAAAGCTTTGCGAGATGTAGCTTTTCCACTGTACCTTTTATCAGCTTCCAGAAGAGAGACTGAAGCTTTTTTCCGTATGTTACCAACAGGTAAAACGTCACCTGCAGTTTCATCCTCAAATCTGTCAATCACTTTAGCAACTGTAGCTGTGGGGAAAAGAAAAAGGGGAGGAATGTCTAAACTGAACTGAATTTCAGCCTACAACCACCAGCTGCAGGAAGGGGTCATGGAAAACTCCTCATGTTCTGCAAACAAAAATACACTGCAAAGGTGAGCTGGATGGCAACACCGCCTCACAGAGGAGCCTGGCTTTCAGGTTCTGAGAGGGAGCAAGGCTCTTCCCTGCCTGGTGAAGGAAAGGCAGCACATTGATGTTGTGCACAGAAGGACAGGTTTGAATCACAGGGCTCACCTGCAACGCAGGGACTGATGTTTGTTAACAAAAATTCTCATGAATTCTTTCTTTTGAATTAACACTGCCCACATTCACTCTTTCCTTCCAACCCCCTATTTTAGAGAACATACATGAAATTAAGCCTATCCAAGCCCTTCCAGAGATTCATGAGAAGTACAGTTCTCCAGACGGAGGGCTCAGTAAAGCAGGAATGCCTTCACTCACTCCATGCTTACAGAATGAAAGAGGAAAACTGCAATTCAGATGCATTTTAGCCTCTTGCTACACAAAAATACATAAACACTTCAGGAAAGCTAAACAGAGAAAATCATTTCCCTGTGGCTATTATCCTCTTTCATACCCATCTTCTCCAGAACACAGGTACACAGCAGTCCAGTAAAGAGAACACACCATACCAGCCCACCTCTCTATTTCCATTCATGTGCAAGACACCCTGTATGCAAAATTACAGTGTTAGCTCTGTTTACCCAACTGAGTGATCCAAGTGGCTGAACATCACCAAGTGCTCTTTCAATGTTCTTTGGAAATGTAAATGCCTCACATATAGCCTTTACACATATAGTATATGCTCCTGCTCACAACCAAAGCAGGTCTAAATACAGTCACTCCAGCTACAAGAGATTCTCAGCACCAAGGAATGAACGGGCAAAAGGGATACCTGTGGCGCTCAATGGGCCTTCTGGCACTCTCAGTCGTGGCACCCCTGATGTATGAAACTAAACCATGATTATTAAAATGGGGAAGCATCTCTGCCGACTACGTTGATTTCCCAATGGTTACTAAGAGGTTGCTTATAAGATATCACTGCTCTCACATAGATCTGTATTGAAGAATCAAGCCAGCTAGTACATTCACCATAAATGACACCTAGTACCTCCTGTCACCAACCAGTGTCAGTGTGTAAGGGCTAACTCAGCCTCCAGAGCTGAGTGCAGGAACCTGGGACAAGATGTCCTGCCCCATGGGGAAACTGCTCTGAAGAGGGTAAGCCAAGGAATCAGCAGGCACCAACCTGGAAAGAGGACACCGCCACCTACATGCCACGGGAGAAGGAATGGATACCAAAACCACAACTAAGACAAAACCAGCTTGATCAAAGATATAAACTGAGACTTGGCCGCTGTTTAGCATCAGACAACACGTGTGTAATGCGCTGAGCCCTGCTCCGAGCACACAGTGTGTGTACAGGGATGTTACCAGCCGCCCCGCTCCGGCGGAGGAATCGTCCTGCCCCGTCCCGCCGTTATGGCTCACTTCTCCTGAAGATTCCCAGGCGGATCGGCTCCCAGCCTGGCTCTGCACAGCCCGGCCTTGGCAGGCCTGAGGAAACTCGGCGCTGAGGTGACTCCAGCCCGGGGCCCTGAGGTAAAGCCGGTGCCCAAGATGGCCGCTACCCCTGAGGTAACTCTGGTCTCCCCCCCCGCCCGGAAATGGCCCCGGCCCCTAAAGAAACAAACCCTGATCTGTGAAGGGGCCCTGAGGTAACGCTGGTCCCCATGAAGGTAACTGCGATCCCTGAGGTGTTCCCGACTCCTGAGAGAGCCCCAACCCGGGCTCCTGAAGTAACCCTGCTCCCTGACGTAGCGCCGGCTCTCGCAATAGACCATCCAGGTGTGGTGAGGCGGGCAGCTGCGGCCCAAGGGCCGCCCGGCTCCGGGAGCACAGCGAGGACAGCCGACTGCCAAAGGGGACAGATCGAGGTGTCCGCGGGGATGACGGGGTCCCGTCTGCGGCACCGGACCGGGCATAGCCGAGCCCCCCAAATGTTAATTTCCCACTGCCTTTGAGCCTCCTCAGCTCAGGACCTGCCAACAGTTGCCTTAATTAGCACTATGTACAAATTTAACAGGATCCCACGCTTCTTTTTTTGACAATCGTCTAATGCTTTCCACAAAGAGAGCAGAAAATGCTACCTGGCAGCTCAATGAGACATTTCCATAACCAGCTGTTTAAATCATGATAATTGTTTTTTACAAAACTAATCTGTACTGGCAAACAAGTGCAAGTATGCTGGTGCTTTTTAGAAGTGCAGCAGATTTATAGCTGATGTGCTACCATCAGTTAACTCTCATAAAAGGTCATTAATGCTGTGTAGAGTGAAGTGGAGGACTGGGCGGTCTGGGCTGGAGAGAGATGGTATCCTCATGACTGATGTGCAACGCTCGGGGGTCAGAGCATTTCAAAATGATTCTCTTCAATTATTTATGTCCTATATCTATTATATGGTGGGTTTGGGCCTGCTGGAAGGAGTTTCTGCTGTCCTTATGCTACTCTGCAGGGTTTTTCCTTTGACTCAGGAATGGCATTCATTTAAAT
>JBCJKH010011600.1:29994-41201 GCA_039877255.1 Loriculus beryllinus | reverse complement strand
TGTCCGCGGGGATGACGGGGTCCCGTCTGCGGCACCGGACCGGGCATAGCCGAGCACCCCTTCCACTCCCTCCGCCACGTGCGGCCGGTCCGGCGCCGCCCAGCAGCGCCCATCCCGCTCCCGGCGGCCGCGGGTCTCAAACCCTCCTCCCGGCCCCCCCTCACCTTCCTCCGCGTCGTCCTCGGGATCTCGGAAGCTGGGCCGGGGGTTGAGCAGCTCCTCCAGCTGCTGCGCTAAGGGCGCCGCCATCTTGTCACGGCAGGGAGGAGGGAGAGAAAGGAGGGACCGCGGGGCGGGGCTATATAAGGGTGGAGTTATGCGGGGCGGGGCCTGAGGCGCGGGGCGACGGGCTGGGTCCTAGCCCCCGCCCGCACGGCCGCAGGTGCCGGTTCTTGGTGCCCCCACTGATGGAGGATAACGATAACCGCATATCGGGGCTGTGAGAACCGGTGTGATGAAGCTAAGCAGCACTGGGATAACGGTATAGTGGTATAAAAGCAAAATCCTGATATATAATATCAAATACTACAACTGCTTTAACTCACATTGCACCTTTTTAGCACCGGTGGCTGCACAGACCTGAATTAGCTCTTTCCTTGCTCCGTATGTTAAAGATCCCCAGCTTCTGTTGGAGCCAGGGTCCGTCTTAGAAAGGTGGGTTCATAGTTAGCCCCAGTCCTGGCACACAGACAGCTCCTTACACCAGACTTACACCAGATGGCTCCTTACACCAGACTTACACCAACCTCACCAAATCCACACCAGCACCAAAGCTCCTGGAGTGCTTCTGCCCAACTCTTGCCTAGAAGGAGCAACAAAGTGATGGAGAAGCGGCCAGCTGAGATCATTAATGAGAACAGGTTCTTGGGTTTGCCACCAGCAGCTTCTTCAGGCTGCTTTATGGGATGAAGTGACCCCAAAACACATGGGTGGACCTGGAATTAGGGAATGCCAATGGGAATTAGCACACACTTTGTCACAAGGGAGTAGGGACCTTAATCTGCATCTTGGATTCAAGTTGCAGACACAGGTTTGAACTTCAGACCCCGCAATGAACAGCTTCAGGGTGTCAGCCTGGACTCCAGCACTTGGGTTTTCCACAACTGGCATTGAGATTTTCCCCATGAAGGTGCCAGCAGCAACCTGCAAACTTGAGCTGGTTTGAGCCTTGGTTGGGAGAGGAGCTGCATAGGCTGCTGCTCATCCCCTTCGTGTCCACTCAGGACTCTTACCTGCTTTTAAAGGCTCTAAAAATGAATCTGGAGATGGTTTCTAACGGGGCTGCACAGGCTGGGGTGCTCCCGCAGCAGCGTTCAGTGCGGGCAGCTCTCCTACAGAGGGCAGAGGAATATCATTAATTATCGCAGCCATCGATGCTCCTGCCACCGGGGTCCTGCAGGGGATGGATGGGAAATACCCCAACATCTCACTCCTTTCTCACACACCCCGGAACTCCCCTTATAAAACTATATCATATCAGGTAGTGCATAGACAATATACAATTCAATGTATATAAAAACTAATGTACACTGAAAATGCACATTTCCATCACAAGCAAAACCCTTGGAGTTTATGCTGTTGAGCATCTCACTCCTTCATACTGTAGTTTGTATTTATTTCATCATGCCGTGATTGACAGCTATAATGCTCTGCATTATATATTATGTGGGTTTACCATTGCTCCAGCAATGTGACATTAAGCACTACTATCGCTTGTTTTTCACCAAGACATGGGTTTATAAACCAGGACACTTAAAACCCGGGGGATGGGTACCATGTGTCTTCCCTGGTTTTGCTTCTAGGTCTTTCTTTTTCCTTTGAGTTCGTAGGTGTTTTATTTCCAAAGTAAAAGATGCCATTGCAAACAAAGGGAGGAGCCTGGAGAAATAAATCTACAGAAAATTAAGGAGCAGAAACAAGTGAAACAGGAGTAACGAACCACTCACCTAAGCAAAGAACCAGCCAAGAACCCCCCTGCGTAACTGCATTTTCAAACCTCTGCACTCTTAAAGAGTTTTCAAAAGGGGATGTTCTCTAACCTCACGAACAATAAATAGCCCTGTTAATAAAGGGAGAGAGGCTTTTAGTGATGGTTAAATACAACATACCCAGTATAATTAATAAGAAATACACAGTGAGCTGCATTACTCCTTTGGAGTGAAAAATGGCCTGCTTAAAGTCAGCAGCTTTTTTGCCCCTCACACCAGCGAGATCAGGATTTCACCCACTGAGACTAATGGGACACCTGGTCGGTATAAATGCCAAATCCAGCAATGCATTAAGATTCCTGTATGTACCACTGCAAACTCTAACAGAGCCTATAGACCTGTTTCTTTTCTGTCCTGCTTCCATTGCTTACACTGGTGCAAAACAAATGGGAAGGCTACACTCGCACACATGCATTGCACACGTACATTACATATGTCCTCCATGTGCAGGGGAGAAGGGGAGCCCCAGAACGGGCCCTGCTCTGTTTACTGGGATCAACACAAGGAGCTGGTAATTCACAGCGTTTGATAAGGAGATCCAGTCACTACAAACCCACATCAAACAGAAAACGCAGTGTGTGGAAGTCACAGATTGTTAACGTATTGCACCACCGGAGCCTCCTTCCTTCCCGTTCATTCTCTCTCTTTTGCCTTTCACTTAGCAGGGTAATTAAATGAGACTCTCAGGCTCGCTTTTAATTTCTGGTTCACAAGCCCTCAAACCACGCTGCCACGGTTTGCACTCAGGATCATGCGGGGGAATATTTGTACCAACCCGAATCTATCAATACATCTTAATTCCAGACAATCAAGAAAGCCTTTTCTGCATCACGGTGCGTTCCGTAAACCCCTCTGCCTATTTATGAACTACAAGCAGAAGCCATCAAAGTGACTGACAGAATTCCTGTGGCATTTTTCTTCTTAATTTTCCTTTTTATTTACACGCTTATTTGCTAAATGGAACTAACACCCTAAACACAGGGCACATAAACAAGTGCATCTGGAACAGCCTGCGCTGCGAGAAAAAAGGCGCTTTTAATTCCTCACACCCAGCCTCTTGTGCTCCTGTGTATCCGTGGAGCTTGTCATCCTGTAGGAAATCGTCAGATGAGACGGTAGCTTTGGCAGTGAAGGACCACATCATCCCTGTGCATCTCTATAATTACAGGTTATTAACAGGAATCCATTTTCCAGGGCATTTCTTAAGGGTATAAATAAAGGAATGTGTTGGAAACGTGAAGCTATTCAGACACCACCAGCGAGTAACTCGCTGCTTGCCCACGGAACCTGCACTTCAGAATGGTAGGAGCGAGGTGGGCTGCAGGCTCCGGGCTGTGATGGGATTCCCATAGAGATCCACGGGAATGACTGGATTTAATTGAATTGCATTATCAACGGCAGGATTTGACCCATATCCGGAGGACTGCACGCTGCCCAAAAATAGCTACAAGCCCGAGCTGAGCTTATCTTTCCAACACTTTGGCTAGCAAATGTAATTTCCCAAACCAGGCTTTCTCATTGCAGCCAGGCTATTCCATTTGAGATTTCCCTTTCTTAAATCAGCAACACAATTTGTCAGGGAAATAGGGGGAAAAAAGAAGAGGAAAAAACTGGGGAGAAGCAGGAAAGAGCACACATAGACCCACCCCCTAAAATAAATGACCTAAGAGGACATTTAGGTTATGTACATTAAAAACCACTCTCCTTATAAATATTTATTACTATTTCTCGCCTGTGTTTGTATTGATTGGGGTGGTTCGGGTACTCCTAACCCACCACTCACTCAGAAAACACAACTGTTTTAAAGATTTAATCAACCCTTAACGGCTCTTACATCTAGAACCAGGATGAATACAGTGAGCCTGAATAGGTGCGCAGCCTAAAGATGCTACCAGCAGATAAGGATTTTAAAGGCTACCCAGAGACAATTCAAAAACAGGAAGAAAATCCTTTTTAGACAGAGCCAAAATCTCTATTTTTCAACCACAAAAAGCATCCACACCCCCCCCCCCCCCATGCAACTCCCCTCATGCACACTGGTTCATACAGGAACACAGCACATGCCTCTTCCTGAAACACTGAGCACAACCATGCAGGGCAGTGCTCACTCCCAACACTTCCCTGCAGCTCGCTCCGGCTATGTGGAAACCAGGGGGATATTTTCCAGCTCACATTCCCGAGCTGTGCTGTGTGACTGTTCTCACACCATATAAAGAGACCTTTTGACCATGTCCCACTTGACCTGTCCTGTAAACTTGGGCTTCCTCAAGGAGCAGAGTGAAGTGTTTCATTCCAAACCATGTGAGATACCGGCAGCTGCTTTAAGGTTTGGATTCTGCAGGAAGAACTTGGATTAAAACTAGTCAAGAAAAGAACTCTTAATTCTTACAGTTGCCAAAACCACCCTCTAAGAACACACCAAATGGCACCCAAGTGGAGCTGGTCCTCATTTGAAGGCAGCCTGTAACAGAAGGCTGCAGAGAGCCTCATTGTGCCCCTCATCCCCAAGAGCGGAATGTTGAGGACCAAGGCGATTCTCCAAGAACCAAACCGTGCCATGTGCAATAAAACCAGCTGTGCCCATCACCTTCAGTAATCCCATACACATATAAGGAAAACACTGCAGGAAAAGCAGTTGCCCTAAAAGCACCCTTACAGAAATCCCAGGTACAGAGGGGTGGTAGTTTGGAGCTGTAAAGTCATGTTCACCCTTCAATCTCTGAAACACAACTCGGCACCTGATGGATAAAAGCTCTCGAAGCAACAAACTCCACTTTCCAAGCATGATCCCATGCTCTACAGCTAAAATCACCACAAACACAACCAAAAAGGAAACAAGATGCTAGCAATCCTGGAAGGATTTAGAATCAAAATACATTTGTAATGGTCCCTTTAATTTAATTTATAACTTCATGGATATTTTGTTGGCATAAGGAATGCTGAGCACCCAGTGTCATGGCATACACAAAGAAAAGACCTTCCAGAAGCTGCTCCAGCACCACAATTCCCTGTTTCCAGCTCAACAGTGCTGGCAGCATTTAAGGATAGGTATCAGTTGTTTAAACTTAACATATATGAATTTATCTACTAGGGGTAGTAACAGAAATAGAGGCTGCAAATGCTTATATTTAACATTGTGAGAACATGCAAAGCTTCAATGCAACACTCTTATCCAGGGAAAAAATCCAGACTATGGCCAAAGGAATCATTCCTGAGAGGACAGTGCAACATCTGCCACCTCCTGGGATGGCAAAAGTATGTGAATCACCACTGATATTTGAAAACCGTATTTATTTATAGCTCTGTATCATGTACCCATCGCGCAGCATCTGGGCACACATGCATGTATGAAAATACTAGACATCATTGGTCTACAAATCATAACTGAAGTACACTCTTCCTCCTGGGATACAGATTTACAAATCCCCCACTGTTCCCCATGGAAAGGCTTGAGTAAATGGATATCAGGAGTAACAGGAGAGAAAGGGCAGCGAGGAACATCACACAGGGATAGCGCAAGGGGACAATTAGTTTGAGCCAAAAGCAGAGGTGTTGGGATGCTGGAAACTCAAGGCATGTTAAAGACAGTTTGATCAGCCTTCAAAATATCCCTTTGTATAGATTAACTCAATAGGAATAGTACTTACAAGGCCTTGTAACTTTTTCTTAGTAAGTGGTCCTACACATAGGCTTTCCATGAGTCTTCAGCCTCACGCATTGCAACACCCTCATCTGGGCTGGACACAGCAACAAAGTGAAGGTCAAGGAAGAAAAGATCAAAAGAGAGTAATTGCTTCTAAACCCACTCTTGAAATCCCATCGCACGTGTGTACGGTTGCGTGCTGCGTGTCCATGTTTCTGCATGGAAACCCCATGTAGAACAGCACAGATTTTTCCAGGCCCTTCTCCAGCAGACCGCTATTCACCCAAGTAACGCTACTGAAGTCAATGGAAACGCTCTTGTAAACAAGGACTTACAAGAACCCAACGTGACAATGGTTTCAAAAGGAGTTTTGACTGTGCAATTGTTGCTGGATTAGGGTCTTCAGAAACACCCAGCCTGCTCTGAAGAGCACAGAATTCAAATCTACAAAGCACGGGGGCCTCCAGAGCAGATCCCGGGAAGCACTGAAGGACACACTCAGCCTCATGCATGGGAACAGCTCGTGGGCTCACCCCCAAAGATGAGCAGAACCCCTATGGAAGGGATGGAGCTTCGGGAATATAAAAAGACAGGCTCTCCTCCCTCCCTTTTATAAGCCACTGACCTAAACTGAACCGTATCGCATCGCTGCCTAAATGAACACGGAATGAAGAGTACAAGCACCTCGTTACAAAAGGGGAAAAAAAGGGGGAAAAGGAAAGAAAAAGAAAGAAATCTCGCTCAGCATAACGTGTTTTCTACAAAATCAGCCTAATTGGTGAAATCCTCATTGAAAAGAATTGATTCAGCAATAAACCGGCAGCATAGACCAGCAGCAAATACAGCAGCATTTATCAACAGCACTTGCCCAGATAGGTAAAAGTTTGTAATAAATAGATCGCCCATTACTTTGCTTATATAAATGCAAAAGAGTCACAAACCAGAGCACTCATACAAAAGACAAATAAATGAGTTCGACACAAGCCCAGCAGTTTAAGAAGTCTCCCCTGTATTTAATAAAGCATGAATTATTTTTATAGAAACACTTACAGACCCCTTGTAGATAGTGGGGTATTTTTACCTTTATATTATTAAATAGGACATTTTGTGTTTAAAGTGAACTATTGCTTCATCTCGGTGGCCCCTCTGCTAGGGCATAGAAATCAGGCTGTGAACAAAATAAAAACCACCATTGAAAATTACAAATTGTACAACTTTAAAGCATTTTGGTATTTCTTCTCTTTCCCCCCCCCCCCCCCCAGTCCAATGAGATAAAGAACTGAATCACTGGGAAGGGAAAAGTTGGTGTTTTAGCATCAATTTCTGTGTCTATGTAAAATAAAAGAGAAGCCACAGTCACTATTAGCAGAGAGACAGAGGGAAATCTGCAATTACAGCTCACCCTGTTCTAGCAGCTCAGCAGGTGGAAAACATTTAAAGCAGTGACCTTCCAGAACCGAACCTGCTCCTTTATGTCTAACGCAAGTCAAAGTCCTCTTGGAATCAGTGAGAGTTTTCCTTTTGAAGAACTGAGTATTTGGGATTCTGCAGTGATTTAGAATTAAAACATTACATCTGTTATTTCACAAGGCTCCAGGATTTTTTTGTTTCACTTCATTTTTCCCCCAGAAAATGAGCCTGCATCTAGCGCAAAGCAAAATATTCTCCCTTGCTGCCCCTTGCAGAACTCCAGACACACCAAACGCTATCAAATAATTGACTTTGTACCAGCTCTAAGAAAAAGGATTAAAATGACTTTCATGCCATTGAGGTTCAGAAGCATCCAATCAGGAAAACAAAAGAAAAAGGGGGAAAAAAACCCCAAAAACAAAGAAAAATTACCTTTGGAGAACGAGTAGAACTAAAAATGTATCCATTAAAACCCGCATCTTGGCACACTTTTTTACATTGACAATACAGTTTTGTTTATGCATAAAATAAGCATTTGGAATCTGTTTCCAAAGGAGAAGTGAATAGATTTCACAACCTGATTGGTTTCCAGCTGGGGAATTGCATGCACGGCGTTAACGTGGGGTTTGTGCTCCAGCAACTGAGCCTGAGATGGAAGGAGAGGCTGGAGCTGCCGCTGAGGGCGATGCGCGCTGACGCCAGGGCTTAGGCTTCCACCAAGGCAAAAGAGCTCTACAGGATTATCAGTGGAGTGGATCAGGCTTCTCAGGGCTCTTTAACTCGAGAGAATCCCTTTTAAATTGCTTCAAACATCAAATGAAACACAAGTTATCTAAACATCAGATTTTCTAATTTTATTAAAAACGCACAAATTTTATCCAACATGTTTTTTTTCATACAGTGAATGGTCTAATATGCACTGGAGGTCACACAAGCTTAGGTTTATTCGAACAATAAAAGACATATGAGAAATTTAATATATAAAGGAAAAAAGTAGCAGCTGTTGACTGCATATTTGACCATAAAATTTAAATATTTTGGACTTTTATTTTAAAGACACAAAAATAAAACCTGTGTGGGTCTATATAAGTCATATTAACAACTCCATGAATGTTCAACAGGACTAAAAATTAGCAAAGATGTGGGGTTTTTTTTTTTGTCTTTTTCTCTTTGAAACCTTGTAACACTTTTTAATCACCTTCTCGGGTTGCTGGTGCCAAGCACCTTACAGTATTTGTGCTATAGATTCACTTTATTTGGCAACTGTCTGGGTTTGGTGGGGTTTTTTCTTTGCCTTCTGTAAACAACACCTTTTACAAACTAGCACAGTGAACCACAAGCCCTGCGATCTGTTAGAACAGCGACAGAACAGAAAAAAGGAACTATTTTGGTTGGTTGCTCAAAATCGTTTGCTTTTGAACAAGAGGTTCTAAAACAGGATTTATTAGCAAAACACTGAACTCCTGAATTTAACATTAGACGTAAACAGTTGACTGTTTTTAGTTCAATAGAGTCTTTTTTTGTTTAGCTTTTCTCTCTCTGTGAAGGTAGAATACTTTGCGTTTGTTTGCTTGGTTTTCAAGTCATTTTGCCTTAGAGGTCTGGCGACCTTCGCTATGCCGAGGAGGTTTTGTACGTGTAGCTTTGTGAAGGTAGAAGAGTTGGTGCTGAGGGCTTTAACATTTAAGTATTTGCTATTTTGGCAAAGAAAACACACACAAAAAAAAGAAAAAAAAAGGAAGAAAGGGGAAAAAAAAAAGGAAAGTTGTCCCACCTGGTAGTCAGCAGGCTGCAATGGCTGGAGCTAAAGAGAGTGTCTTGTTGGTGAGCTTTCTGAGAGACAGAAACTAACAAATTCAGAATGCCAGAACCATCCTTAACCGGGAACGCTAGAGTTCTTGACGCTTCCTTTTCCTCCTTTTTTTTCCTTGACCTTTCCTTCTTTCAATTATTAATTTGTGGGTATTTTTTGTGTTTTAAAACAAGAAGTTCCTAAGGATTGTGGCTCTTAGGATGACATCCGACAGGATAAACACACTCACGCCATCCTACGGTATGGCAGCACTTTACTGTACAGCTTCACCAGTTCCTTTGTCAATGGTACAAAAAAAAGTCAGTCCCTTTGCTTGTTGGATACAACCGTAATGCGGAGATTGTCCTGGTCTAGAGCAAAGCTTCCCTTGGAGCGATTCGGGTTCAGTTCGTGCCCAAGGTAATATTGTCTCAGGGCAGGAGCGATGTTCTATGTATTCATTTCTGTACACCGTAACAATAAGCAGACTAGATGATCATCACTTACTTAGACCCAGTTTGTTTTAAAGCTACCACACAGCCGCTTCGTTCATTTCGGGGGGGTGTGACAAGTGATTGCCGTAGTTAGCACCACCGTTGACAGATAGCGAAGAAAACGGAGGACTAGGGCCAAAAACTTCCGCAGACATGGAGTGCAAGGACCCGGGCAGGTTGGGTTCGGGGCTGGGCGAGTCTCCCGGGGGATGCTAGGGGAGGAAGAGAAAAAGAGAAGGGAGGGCAGGAGGGGTAAAAGAGGAAAAGAGGTTTTTCTTAAGTGAAGATTACAGCATATATCTAATTTACAGGCTCTGAACCTCCCTTTGCTTGAGACTCTCTATTGGCAATGCAGAAACCTAGGGACACCTGCAGCTAGGCAAGATGGGTAGTTATGCTGAGAATGCCCTCACCTGGAGCCAGTGCAAAATAAATCATACTGTAAATTCAAACTGTAAGTTATTGTACACCAGCTTTTCACATAGACGAGTAATTCATGGCAAAAAAGGCAACTGTGGACATCTTTTGCAGACAATGCTACAATGTTAAACCAAACTTTTAGACACTTTTCATCCATTGATTTTAAGGAATTTATAGAAACAGATGAGCACAAGTGCTGTTTTAGAAACTGAGACTGCAAGTGGTACAATTCAGAACTTCAGTCAGACGTGTGACAACCCTCAAATCTCTGGGTTTACAGCTGGAATTTAGCATCTATATTCAGCTGAGTCACTGTAACAAGGAATATTAAGCAACACTTCATAGTATTCACTCCTTTAAAGCAAATTACATTTCAAGTATAATCGGTGATGAATGTATGCTATATGTAACTGATATTTGCTGTATGAAAACAGGAGATTCTGATAAACGATCCTTTTGCCTATGTTTTATACTACATTCCTAGTACCGAAGAGCAGTAATCCCCAGTAAGGTTTCAGGATTAGTAAAATCTTACAGATGTATGCAACAAAGTCTTGAAATACAAACACTAGATAACAATTTGCACAAGGGAATCTTTTAAGGTTAACTAAATGCAAATTAGGTCATAAAATGAAAAGAGTGTGAATTCAATAGCAAAACAATAATTTTATATGTGTGTGCAAACCATGGTTCAGTTTATTGCTGCAGTAGGCAATTTACAATAAAGTATAATTGTCTTTTCAGTATCAGGCATGCAGATAACAAAATAATGCCTTACTTCATACCTAGTGAAAATTTGTTCAAGAATTCAGTAGCACATGGAGTCACTAAGGTACGGAAGTTGAAGACCTAAACAGGCAAGGAGGAGAGAACAGTACAGCAATAAAACCTTTCTTTTCATCAGCTGCTTGTCAGCGTTATGCTGCTGTAACAATGACCAATGACAGCTTTGAAACTTTCACACACTGCTCTGATAACGTGCTACACTAAATCACTGTGTAAGAACTGCAGAGAGGTACAACATG
Organism: Loriculus beryllinus; assembly: GCA_039877255.1. Lineage (NCBI taxonomy): Eukaryota > Metazoa > Chordata > Aves > Psittaciformes > Psittacidae > Loriculus > Loriculus beryllinus. The sequence continues at coordinate 30,429 of JBCJKH010011600.1, read as the reverse complement.
ATAGCACTGGTACCACATATTAAATTCTGCTGAAGTAGCACATAACTCTGCTTCTCAGCTCACTGGAATAAAGTTCTCAGGAGTTTGAACAGGGTGAATCCTTGCCCATCCTGAGGCAGAGCACAGCCACTCATTGCCACCAGCATCTGCACATTTTGCTATCAAATAGTTATGTCACACAGAGAAAATCCTGAAGTTTTCTGCGGACTGGAAAGCTTCCTGAACCTTTCTTTCTTGCCTTGCCTTCCCTGCCTGCACATATGGATATGCAAATCAAATCCCAAATCTCTTAGGTGGTCTACCCAAGACAGGACAACTCCTAAAATGGGCCGAGATCTCAGAGCATTTTCTTTTATCAGCTGCATACCTCCAACACTGTATTGAAACAGATGCTTGTGACAAGCTTTCACCTTCAGAATAATAACCACTGAACTT
>JBCJKH010011600.1:14740-29894 GCA_039877255.1 Loriculus beryllinus | reverse complement strand
CCGGTGTGCAGAACCGGCAGTGGGGGTTCCTCGGTGCGGGAGCGGAGCCGGGGTTGCGGTATCGCGACACGAGGTGTCCGCAGGAGAGGGGAGGGGTGCGATACCCACCTCCGTAGAAGGAGAAGGGCCCGTTGGGGATGAGCTCCCCGGGCTCCAGCCGGTCCACCAGCGGCCGCATCCGGCGCGGGCTGCGGAAGAAGGCGTGCCGCCGGGCTCCCAGCGCGCTCAGCTGCTTCATCCGCCGCTCCTTGGAGCGCCGGTTCTGGAACCAGACCTGGACGGGCGGCGGGAGAGGAGCCGGTCATCGGGGGGGGGGGGAAAGGGGGGGTGTCTCCGTTCACGGCAGCCCGGGATACCCCCCCACGTTTCCCGTTCGTTCCGGCGAGGGAGACCCGATCCGGTACACCCAGCTCCGCGCTCCTCCTCGTTCCAAACGCGGCCGAACCCACCCGTGACTGCGGCCCCGCGGCCGCTCCCCCCCGCCCGCAGGTCAAGAATGATCGAGTTAATTCTTATTACCCTGACAAGATTACTCCTAATTACCCTCACACTGAGCCTCTCCAATCTAACCTCGTCTTTAATGGTCCTTTAACCCCCCATTACCCCCAGCGCCGCGGGTTTATAAACCCTTTAATAATTCCAGAGTATTATCATTCTTATTTATCCATTAACCCCTCACATTTATGGTTATTAATTTCGATACCATTTGCAGCATCCTTTAGGACTTTTTAAAAGAAACCCGCAGCTCTGCTCCTGCCCTCCCCGGGCAGCCTCGGTAATAACGATTTAAACGGGAGGCGGGGAGGTTGCCCCGGGGCTTCCCCTGAGCACCGACCCCCTCCGCGGCAGCGCATCCCCGGCGCCCGGGGCCGCGGTACCTGGATGACCCGCATGTTGAGGCCGGTCTCCTGTGCCAGCTGCTCCCTGATGTGCCGGGTGGGTTTTGGGGTGGCCGCGAAGGCGGCTTTTAGAGTCTCTAGCTGTTTGGCTTTGATGGTGGTGCGGGGCCCCCGTCGCTTTGCCCCCAGGTTCTGGTCGTCGTTTTCGTTGCTGCCCGTCTCCTTGTCGGACACGTTGGCGCTTTCCGAGTCCTTGGCGTCGTCCTGGGAAGGGTCTTGGGAGTCGGGGGACAGGCTGGGGTCACTGCCGGTGGTGGCTGGGAGACAGCAAAGCGGAGCACGCTCAGATTGGGGGCGGCCGGGAGAAAACACCGATTGCGGGGACGGGCCGGTACGACCGGAAGGGGAAAAGGGAGAGGAGAAGAGAAGGGAGAGGTAAAGGGAAAAAGAGATGAGAAGGGAAAAAGAGGAGAAGGGAGGAGAAAGGGAGAGGGGACCGAAGCGGAGCCGCTCCCACCCCGCGGATGCCGAGCGCATTCCTGAATCGCCCCGGCTGCGCTCCCTCACCTGAATGCAGACTGTTCTCTTTGGCAGTATTGCTGTTATTTAGGTAATCTTCTTTGCAGACAAACTTGTTTTCGTCTATGATGTAGAGCTCCTCGCCGGTGGAGAGTTGCTTGTTACACATCATACACGTAAAACAGTTCAAGTGGAACACTTTGCTCCGCGCCCTGCGGACCAAATCGCTGGGGGAGATGCCCTGGGCACAGCCCGCGCACTTGGTCCCGAAACACCTGCGGGGAGAGGCCGGGCAGCGGATCAGCGCCGCCGGCCCGAGCCGCGGGGTCCGTCTAGAGCGGCCCGCAGCCCGGCCCCGCGCCCATCACCGCGGCCTCCGCTCGCCCCGCCGGGCCGCGAAAAGGACGTTCCGTAGAATAAAGCATCCCTTAGGTTGTTTCCGTCCCTAACCAGAGGATGCTTGGAATTATATATTAAAAGAAAAAAAAAAAAAAAAAGAATAGGGAAAAGGACCCGATCCGAGGCGGGTGAAGTGTGAGGGACGATGTCTGCTGCTCGCCCCGGCACAGCAATTAACAACACGTTAATCAATATTAAGCATAAATTCATGTTCGTTAATCACCGGCCGCGGCCGCGCACCGGCCTGAGCAGCGGCAGCGCCAGGCCCGGCGGGGGCTGGGGACCCGCACCGGAACCGCACCGGAGCCTGCAGCGCTCCGCTCCACCGGGGCACCCCACGGCCTCCCGGTGCCAGGCAGCTGAGCAGCGGGTCACGGGTGCGGTCTTTGGTGTGCGGCAGGGAGGGCCCGGGGAACACCCCGGCCCAGAACCGGTCATCGCTGTCGCTGCCGATGTGCGGCGGGCCCGGCCGAACAGGGGCACCGGGCCCTGGGATTCGTTCCGACGGACCCCGCCGGGATGCGCGGGGGATGGGGCAGCGAGCGGGTGTCGGTACCCAACGCCCCTTCCATCGATCCGCCAGCAGTGGGTCGCTGCCCGCCGGCGCGGCCTCGGCTCCATTTAACGGGAGTTACAGGGTCCGCGGAGCCGCGCACCGAACCGCGGAGCACCGGGCCTCCATCGCAGGTGCGGCTGCGGGCGACGCCGAGCTCGGGCCGGCGGAGAGCGGCTGCAGCGGCGGCGGCCGCAGCACCGGGACCCGCCGGTCGATAGTTCCGAGGCAACTTTGGGCAAGTGGAGCCCGGCCGGGGCCCGCGGCCGGGCCTCGACGGGGCGCCAGGGCCTGCCTCGGCCTGAACTCTCACACCCCCACAAAGGGACCGGCTGGAGGAAGAGCGACGGGTGCGGAGGAAAAAGGTGTTTGTGGGTCACGGTGACAACGGAGGAAAGCGTATAAAAACGGAACGGGGAGAAAGGGAGATGAGAAAGGGCTGCGGAGGAGCTACAGCCGCGGGCAGGGGCCCGGTACTTACCGAAAGAAGTCGTTTTTGCAGTAAAGCTTGCCTTCTCGCGAAAAGCATTTCTCTGTCAAATTGCATTTACATTCACAGCACTGAACACACTTCACATGCCAAGCCCTGTCCAGTACATTCAACAAAAACCGGTCCAAGATTGGCCTTTTGCAGCCTGCACAGTGAACCATTGTCTTTGGTTAGTTCTGAGAGCGGGGGTCGGTTTCCCAGATGTCAAGCAAAAAAAAGAAATCAAAAGACGTGTTTTCTCAAGACGACACCGGCGGAAATTTGCTTAAAATTTGTGTTTGTTTTAAAAGCCTCCGAAAAGCGAAGGAAGAGGAAAAGAAAAGAGAGGAAGCAAAAAAAAAAATCTTCGTTCGAGTGTCCTAGGAGGGATACACAGGAGAAACCACCCACTGCCCGAGGAGACCAGCGCTTCCACACACCGCAAGGTCCCGGCCGCTACCAACCACGACAGCAACAACGAGAGGAATTATAGGAACAAGAAAACGACAACGACAGAAAGATCGGCGCTCCGAAAAATTAAAAACGATTCAAAAGGGGGAAAAACAAAAAAAGAAAAATTTAAAGGAAACAAAACCCAAAAACCCAACGGCAAAAAGCGGGTGACGAGTGTTTCTCAGGTCTGAGGTAGAGCAGTCAGGAGTCAAAGTGCTTTTCCCAAAGAGAAATCAAAATCAAAATACAAAATTAAAAAGGAATAAACGACAAACGGAGACATGGGGCCGCCGCGCTCAGAGGTGCTCTGCCCGCGGCCGCGGCGACATGGCGCTAACGCGCCCGCGGAGCGGAGCGGGCCGCCGTCCTTACGCGGGGAGGGGGGGAAGCTCCGCAGCTCCTCGCTCCGTCCTCTCGCCTCTTTCTCCTCTCCTTATCTTTTTTTGCCTCTCTCCCTCGACGTCCCGGCGGTGCCGTCGCGCCCGGCTCCTTCCTACCTACCCCCGCGCACCGCCCTGCGCGCTACCCGCGGCGGCCGGCCGCGTCCCCGCCGAGCCGGCGCGGCATCGCCCGGTGCTGCCGGCTTCAGTGGAGCCTCCCGGGGCGGCGGCGGGCCGGGCCGGGCCGGGGCGGGCAGGGCAGGGCGGGCAGAGAGCGGCGCGGGCCGCGCCGTCCCGGCCGCGCAGGGCGCTCTGCATGTTCCCGGCAGCCCCGCGGCCGCAGCCTTATGCACCGCGCGCACACGTCACCGCCGGTCCCGGCCAATCGCCGTCGTCGCCGCTGCCGTCCCCGTCACCCCCCCCCCTCTTTTTCCCGCGCCCGCCGCGCCGCCGCCGGACGGGGCGTCCGCGCCCCTTTATAGAGCCGCCGGGGCGCCGCCGCGCAGGGACGGGCGGGCGGGTGAGCGGCCGCTACCGGTCGGGCCCGGTCGAGGCGAGCCCAGCTCGGAGCGCCGAGAGCGCGCGGCAGACGGTAGGTGTGTCGGTGCGGTGCCAGTGCGCGGGGGGGGGACGGCGGGGGGACAGGGACGGTCGTTGAGGTCTGGCACCCCCACGGGGTTGCGCATCCGTTATAGGCAAACACCGCCCGGTTCCCGTTGCAGACGGTTGAAGAAGCGGCGCCAAACGAGTTCCCGGTTTAACGGGGTTTTCCCCGTCGTAAACTGCGAGTCCCGGGGCCAGGGGCGCGGAGCCTCCCGCAGCGCGGTGCGGTGTCCCCCGCCGGGAACGCACCCGCGGCTGATCGCCCTTGCCGGAAGGAAAGGTGCGGAGATAACGGGGCCGCGGCGCTCCGATGGCAGAAGGAAGGCTCCGGTAACTTGCGGTGACTCCGTTACCGGCGCTCGCAGCGCTGCCGCGGATGGACTTCTTTAGCAGTTGTTGGGTTGGGTTTTTTTGTCAAATAAAGATTCCTTTGCTTTTACCTTCCAGGGGCCCGGTCTGTTCCGGGCCGGTTTAGGAGGGACGTGATTCCTCTTTGCTGCTCGCCGCTCCGGGGGGTGTCACAGCCGGGCCCGGGACCCTTCCGGCCCCCCTGCGGTGGAGTCCCCGCGCTTGCCCCCGTCGCTGTCGGGTGGATTTCGCTAGCGGGGAATTAGGAGGAAAACGGGGGATTAAAGGGCCTGAGCGGGATACACACACGGTAGCGAGGTGCGCACCTCCCGCGGCTGGCCGGGGCACGGGGGCTGGCGGAAGCCGACCCCAGAGCCCGTAACATCATCATGCTCCCCTTTTTATGTCTCTTTTCCTCGTCCTTTGGAGGAAAAATAAAGAAGTGGAGAAAGTAGAAACTGGAACATAAAAAAGGAAGCGAAGGCAGGAAAACCCTCACCGCGGCGCGGGGCTCCGGCCTGGGGCGGATGGGCCCGGTGCGGGGAGCGGGGCCTGTCGGGCCCGTAGAGCATCACCCAGTGCCGAGCTATCCCTCGGTGCTTCTGCGGGTGTTTAAAAGCCGCGGGCCCTGTGTCCGTCCGCCCTGTCGCTGTGTCCCTGTGTCCGGCCGCTCGGAACCGGCCATCCCCCGCCCTGTCGGGGCCGCGCAGGGCGCTCCGCGTCCCCGCCCAGCTGTTGCTTTGCTTTGCCGGCGGTTGCGGGATCAATGGAGGCCCGGGCGGGCGCCCCCCGGCCGGTGCCCGCAGCTGGGCCGCTCCCAGGCGGAGCGGGCCCCGTTCCGCCGCCCGGGAAGGCGACAGCTGCGGGCTGGCGTCAGGGGACCCTTCCCTTTGACCGCGGCCCCCTGTGACATGTGGCAGTGGGGATGAATGAGGGGAGGGAGATGAGCAGCTTATGTCCATCAAGCACCAGGTTTTCACAGCGATTTTGTTGTGTTTTTTTCTCTCTCCTTTCCCAGGCGTTAGCGAAAGCAGCTGGTTGTCCCCTGCCCCTCCCGTCCCGACGGCTCCGCGCAGGGCCTGGGGACGCCGAGGCAGGCTCACATCACTGTGGCCTTATCCACATCCCGATCCCATCCGGTCCCTCGGGATGTGGAGGGCGAGTGGTACCCGGTACCCGCAGTGCCGCGATAGTGATTTACCGGCGGGTCTCCCTTCCACCCCGGTACACGCGCATCCCTGTTGTCGTGGGGTGTTCAAGGGCCAAACACTCCCTAGGGAAGGGGGACCCCGGGTTAAAGCGGGTATTTGAGCGGTGAAAAATACCGGTGCTGTTTCCAGCGGGATCCAAGAAAGCAAAACCCCACCGAGCCCGGTCCCCAGCGGGACACGGCGGGGGGCACCCACGAGGCATGAGGGAACGGGTGAAATCCCTGCAAGCCACGGGGATGGGCGGCACGGCAGCGCCCGGCCGGGCACAGCGCATGGGGTGGCGATTTCATTTCATTTCATTTCATTTCAGTTTGGTTTTTCATTGTATTCAGCAATTCTCCCAGGCCCGGTCCCGGCCGGACCCAAGCCCCCGGTGATGGGGTGGCGGGGCCGAGCCTATCCATACCCGGGGGAGAACCGGGCGGGGTGTTCAGAGCCGAGCGGGCCGGGAGCCCAAAAAGAGGGAAATTAAAAGAGTGAAATAATGTTAATAGAACTCCCTCAAATTTATTTTACATCTGACACAGAAAAGGGGGGGAAAAGCCCCTTTTAGCCGCGTTTGAATTTGCATTTTATAGGTGTCGTTCCCGTCTTTTTAGTTAACCATCACCCCGGTCATCAGCAGCCTTTCTACACCGCTGCGCCCGGTAATGGGATTTCTCTTTCCTTTACGGGGCACTAGTGCTGTACAAACACCGGAGCCGCTCGCCCGGCCACCGGCAGAGCCCTGGGGGGGAAGCCGAGGAAGAAACGTCCCTCCCGCTCCGGCACGGACGCGGTCTCCGTGTCTCCGTGTCCATCCCAGTTCTTTCCCTCCTTCCCGGACTCCTCCGCATCCCGGGAGATCGCTGCTCCCGCATCTATCGGGGAGCACCGCGGCGGGTCAGAGCACCCAAGGCAGCGCTGCGGGGGGACAGCGCGGGTGAAGTGGGAGTATCAATCCCAGGTCACCCCTTCTCCCCTTCCCTAACTTTTCCCCGTAGGAAAAGCACCTTCGCCTATTAAACATCTTCGCGGCCGCTGCCCTAACCAAACAGTGAAGATGTAATTAAACCCGGTAGAGCAACCCCGCGCAATAACCCCGTTTCTGGACAGGATCCATCGCCGCGCCAGGTTTGTTTTAGAGGAGCTTGGACTCCCAAAAAATCCCTTAAAATACCTATTGGAAGGTCCCGCTTGGTTCTGCTGTGCTCGGGGCGATGCCGGGGCGGGGGAAGTCGGCACCGGCTCCGCTCGCCTCTCCCTGGCCTTATTTATTCTGCTGTCCCCTTGATTAGCTTTCTCCCCTTCCCCCCCCCTCCCCTCCCGGGTTTCTTTCCATGTCGCTAAATGTTGTCGCTTACACTCGAAGCTCATGCATTGTTTGTGGGAAATAGAGTTAATAAATTATTCCAAACCCGAGGTGTGCGCCCATGCGTCTGACTGAGAGCTGCCGGCCGACGGGAAGGGGAAAAGTGCCCGGGAAAGGGAAAAGTGCCCGGGAAAGGGAAAAGTGCCCGGGAAAGAGGAAATTCCGCGGGAAGGGAAAAAGAGCCCGAGAAGGGGCCCGAGCCCACCCGGGAGCGCGCTGGGGGTCGGGGCAGGGCTGTGTGTGACAGCCGAAGGGGATTCTTCCCCTTGTTAAAGAGAGAAAAGGGCAGATAAAAGACGAATAAAAGAGAAAAGAAAGAAAAGTAAAGAGGTGGCGGGGGCGGGGGGAGACTATAAAAAAAGAGGGTGAAACAAACCCCGGGAGGACGCACCGATCCCGGCTCATCCATCTTCATTGTCTCCGTGTGTGCAAAAGCAACTCCGGTATAAGGAAAAGCCACTATCAAAGCCACGGCTTTATTTTATATCCTATAGATCAGGAGGGAGGCAAAGCTTTATTTTCGCCCAGAGACAGATATTTTATTTCTCTCTTACGGTTTTATGTGTGAGAGATGTCAAAAAGGTAAAATAGATTGCTAATGCATAGGCAAAACGAAGCTGTTTTGGCATGCTCTGTGTCAGGAGGTCTCCCAGGGAGCGCGGGCTGGGGATTTAGGGCTGAGGGGAGGCTCGGGGGGATTTCTGCCAAAACAGCGCTCGCCATAAATCCAGCGCCGTGGTCAGCTCGGGCGGGAGGAACAGGGTTTAAAGGGGAAGAGTTGGAGCGGAGCGGGGACCCCCGAATCCCCTCCCGCTTCCCCTCAGCCCCGGGGGGCCCCGTCGGCGCCTCGATCGCTTCTTGCCGCTGCGCTGGGGACCCGACCGCCCCGACCGAACACCCCATAGCCCCGCTCCGGCGCACTCCTCACCGCTTTAATCTACATATATACATATATAGATGGATTTTTTTCGCTCCAAAACAAGGAAGCAGCCCCCGACCGTCGGTCCGAGCCGTTCCGGAGCGGCTGCAGGCACCCACCAGCGCAGCGCACCGCTCTCCATCCTCCTCTCCCCGAACCCCAGCAGCGGGTTTGCCAGGACCCTTTGCAAAGTTAAAATATATCTCCCCAAGCTGCAACAATTTTCCTACTTTTTGACCTCGGGGATTTACTTAGCGCGTTAAGTTCAAGGCTCAGAAGCCCAGGGCTATTACTCATTGAGGCACTCCCACCACCACCACTTTTCACCACATATTTTATCATTTGACTTCCTGGCTTAAATTCATGTTATGGCAAATAATGGATGGTAATACTTTCCCCCTTCCCCATGTTAATTGTCTTGTCTGACAACCTCCGCATTTGAAATGATTTAAAGCAAACAACGGGCGCAGTGAGACCAGAAGACAAACCAGTAACCGGCTCTTCCCTCGCAAGTTAGTGCCTGGATCCGGGGTTTGCATCCAGAGACACCCCCCCCCCCCCAAAAAAAAAAGCATCACCCAGTGCTCGTTGGGGTCACTGCTCAGCTCTGCCCTGCATCCCTTGGCCTTTGCTGCCCGAAATCCCGCTGCTCTTGAGGCGGCTGAAATGGGGAAACAAACCCGAGTGCTATTTGCAAATTAAAAAAAGCAAGGTGTAGTTGATTAGCAAATTAATTATTTCAGTCCCCCCAGGATTATATTGTTTTTCCAAGTTCTGTGGGCCTGTGTAATTTACTAATTTCACAGTCGCTGAACTTCCCTGGGAGTGAGAGTCAATCTCAGCCACCCATCTAACACGTACACGGGATCTTGTGCAGCGGCAGCGGCAGAGGGAAGAGGGTGTCCAGAGCTTTTCCCTGCTCCTGCCACGGACTTGGCTCCGGGAAAATTCCTTGGTTTTCTTATTTCTGAGGGGCGACAGTGCCTTCCTGCCCAGCAGGATCAGATCTTCCTGCTTAGAAAGGAGTAACTACATGGACTTCTCTCTACAGACCACTGTCGCTGGCTTCTCAGATGCGCACAGAGAAAGGGCTGCTGCATCCTTAGCAAACTGTTGGAGAAAAGGGTTCCCAACGCCAAAGGGGTTTTGTCATCAGCAGAGCATCAGCTTTGGGTGTCTGCCATCACCCTCATGCAGAGTGTTAGAGGAAAATAATTGATATATAAAAAAAATAGGACTATCCCAATAAAATAGAGGGATAATATGCCTGAGGTGGTGGGGAAACCAGCACTGCCCTCTGCCTACCTGTTGTGGAGCACAAAATCATAGATCACAGAATAGTTTGGGTTGGAAGGGACTTAAAGCTCATCCAGCTTCAACCCCCTGCCATGGGCAGGGAACACCTTCCACTAGACCAGGTTGCCCCAAGCCTCCTCAAACATAGCTTTGAAAGCAGGAGCAGGTCTGGGTTTAAGGTGATAAAGCAGCATCACCTGGACCACAGCACCAGGGACTTCCCTCACTCCTATGAAAATGAACCCAGAGCTCCCAGCTGCATTTATATCTATCTGCTTAGTCCCCACTGCTGATTAATCTTCTATATATAGATTCTACAATTTGATACCACATTACTATATAATATCCTATGTCACCACCTATTTATATAGGCTTCTATTTTAAGGCTACTGACAGTGCACGGAAGCTCTGGCCAGCATGTCCTGCTTTCTCCCTGCTTCATCACACACACAGACCAAGGCACATGGGCTCACACAGCCTGAATCCAACAGTTACCTGGGTGCTGGGTGTCTGTGGCTCAGCACATTCTGCCTGCCTGGGCCAGTGGGTGAGAGCCAGGTAAGAGGCAGGGGCTCATTCAAGTGTTCATCCCCTGTGCTGTGGTGTGGATGCAATTAAAGAGGTCACCAGCACGCTCCAGACAGGGCTCGTTAGCACAGCACAGCACACACTGCTTGTGACACCTGAGCTGCAAATGGAGCAGTGGATTTCTATAGGGTCACCTATAGAAGAAGGTGCGAAACTGGGGCATCGCAGTGAGGAGATGTGGCCAAACACGTTGTTTGATTAAAAAGATGCACATTTAAAACCAATTCCCTCCCTTTTGTACAGTAAGCGATGCTGTAAGTTTGGCTGTACACACACAGAGCTTATGTCAACTCTACAGCAAGGATATGGCATGCACAGCCACAATCCCAGTGCTCTGAAGTGCATCACTACGCTGTTTTCAAGATGAAAACAAACCATTTTGTTCTAGAATGTGAAATTTCATTAGTTTCAGCTAATTTTTCTAGGAGCAGCCGGGATGCAGCTCCATCCCCAGGAGGGCCCTGCCTGCCGATGCTCTGCCACGCTCCAGGACAAGCCCCCCATGCAAGGCAGAACCACACACCAGTGCTACCAATGGCCAATCCTCCATGCTCAGAAGCTTACATTAAAATATACATATTATTCTAAATCAACCATTCCTTACCATCTTTGTCACTCATATTCCAGCTGAGCCTGGAGATCCCTGTGGGATGGGGATCAGCTTCTTGAGTCACAAGAAGATGGGCACAAAGCAAATCTCCCAACTCCCACATGGATGTACTGCACCCTCAAGACTCCACCACCTCTCAGTTCCTTTCCTTATTGTGTTCTCTGGCGAACAGGGAACTAAAACTCCTCCAGACCCTATTTGTGCCGTCCCTCAGGAGGCTGCAGCAGGTTTAGATGAGGCTCCAGGGTCTGGAAGCAGTGGAGAACATCACCTGCACTGGAAACGCAGCCCCATGGCAACGTTATCATTCCAAAGTGTCGAAGATGTCATACAAAAGGCTGCCCACCCCATAAGTTTGTTATGCCACAGTTGAAACTGGTCTTTCTCCTGTCTGGTATTTCCAAGGCATGGTTCTTTGTTGAAGTCCTGGCCGCACGCTGTTAACATCACACCTCACAGCCTCTCACACCACAAACACATGCACACATGGTGCTACATAACCAGAGTAGCTTATCAGTGGTTGGGAAACACCTTCCTGCTCCCCTCCTCACCATGGCCTGTCATACCTTGTCACACATGAGACTTTCACATCAGGCGGGTCCCACTGTGCTCTTATCACCTCTCTATCCACAGGTGAAGATGGCTCTGGAGCATCCAACCCTGAACCAGTGTAACCACAAAGGCACAGGAGCCTGTCCTCCTTACAACAAGTAAACCTCATTTCAAATGGAGGTGCACTTCGTTGGGGAGCAGCCCCAAACCCCAGTGAACAGCTTTACAAAGTATGCTTCTCCTGTAAATGGTGAAATTAAACCATAAGCAATTATCTGAGGGATCTATTCTGTGCTGACCTGCAGATCATTTCACGTGCATATGGAAATGGAAACCATTCCACCCCAAACCATTTGATGATCCTATGTTCAAACTCGTATCTCTGATTCTGCAGAATTCCCAACCAATGTGTATTTTCCCAGTTGTTGAGATAAAATCTTCCTTGCTGTAACTGGTTAACATCTGTAAAGCCTGTAAGATTCCAGAATAAATGGCTATTAGATAAACGTGTTAATAGTAATGATGGTTGCTGAGAAGACATCACTCCTAATGATGTACCAACTATTTCCTTAAGGTTGTGCTAATTAATGGAAGTCCCTGTTTAAAATCTGGCACATTTATTCCACATACGCTCTCAGATCAAACAAGTTACTCCAACAACAGAAGAGGTCTTCCTCTTTTCTCCCTCTCTGAAACATCTCATTAACACTTGCTGGGCTGATGACTATGAGGACGAATACTCCATCCCAGCTTGTACCATAGATATTAAAACCCATGCCCTCATCCTAGGCCTGCCCATTGCCAGCCATGGTAAGAATGGCACCAGGGCCTCCCAAAGGGTCATTTAACCTCTGCAGAGGAGCTTGGGTGTTCATCCTCATCCCAACCTGAGCTTTGCTGCGAGTCCCTGGACTGATCTCCAAGTCCCGGACCAACCGCATCCTCTCAAACGAACCTAAACCTCCACCAAATCTTATGTCACTTCTCTTGTAAAACCAGAGAAGCTGCTCCAAAGCTCATGAAGGAAGGAAAGAGTTTCCTTTCTCTTAACTGGGTCAGCCCATGGTGTTTGTAGCAGCTCCATCACCGTGGTGTCTGTGCACAAGGTGAAATGCATCGGGAGAGCAGAGCCAGCGGAGCTCTGCAAGTGCCTGGTGGGTGCTGTGCATAATCTCTGCTCCCTCGGATGGCTTTGCAGGGAATCAATGTGGTGTTAATTCCAAACAAATCTTCCATGCATACCTGCAGGAGATTATAGCCCTGCACAGAAAGGTTCCCTTCCAACCACCGTCCACAGGCTGGACAAGCAAACACGCAGAGTCTTCCAGTGCTGCTGGATTGCTCCTGTGTTTGAGGAATGGTTTAGGGCTGTGTGTGCTCTGGAAGATGATTTCCTACTGTAGCTTTTAAAACCCCCAATTAATATTCTACAGGGCTGATGCTTCACGCGGGAGGGAAATGCCATTTCCAGCTACTGATACTGCTTTCATTCCCCTATTTGAATTCAAGCACTCTCACACGTAACACACCCACTTGTTTAGCTTTAAAAATGACCATGGAAAAAGCTTTTCCACACCTCCAGTGTCTGCACCACCCCCGCGAGCTGCTGTGCCAGCTTAACATGAATCACCAGACATGGACAGACACAGTCGTGTTCAGGGACCCCATGGCATTGAGCACAGCAGGGTTGGTGCCCAGAGCCCTGGAAGCAAGTGCGCCTCACCTCTGCTCTCCAGAGGAGAAGCAAGCGGATGTAGGCACCAATAAAGGATCCTGATCCTTCTCTTCCTTGTGGAAATCCCTGTCTCGGACACCCTGGGATCATGCCTGGGCTGTGCCTGGTGCTTGGAGCCCAACTGAACACATGCTGTCCCCAGACGGACACATCTGCAGTGACGTGTGGCTGTGATGCTGCTCACACAACACGCTGTAATAATTGTGAGTGTTCCAAATTTAGAGAGAAAGGAAGAAAAAGTGAAACCAGCAGGTTTGGAATTACCAGAAAATACCCATTTCTTTGGGTGAAATTCCCTGCTAAAGGTCCAGCTTGTGAAGGGAAGGGAGCAAGGCTGGGCCAGGCAGGTCCCCCTTATGGGGCTGTTACCTCCTGTGGCTGCAGTTGCCTTTAGAGCCCAGACCAAGGGACACAACAGGATCAGCCCCACCAACACTACAGTCACCAGCAGCAACAACACACAACAGGATATAAAATGTGAAAAGAGTAGGAGGGAATGTGCAGGTCCAGTGAGGAGAAGGGTGAGAAACACCTTCTATTGGGAAACCCAAGGATGGGTGCAAGGGGTCTTCACACAGCCAAGGGCACAATGCCACCGTGTGATGAGCGATGAAACATTCCTATTAAATAAAGAAATTGCAAGACAAAGAATAAAGATCGTTCCAACAGGAAGCAATCTGGGAACCTGTGCATCTTTCACTGTGTTTCTTCCTCTTTATTTTGTGTGTCTGAATCATCAACTCTACTCCTGAGTTCCATAGGAAAACAAAGCCAATACAGTTAAAACATCTCCGAAACGGTCACACCACCCCAATCTGTGCATTAGATGTTAAATCTATCAGAGAGCTCAGCTGGATGAGAGGGTTATTTTCAAATCTGCAAAATAGAATTAAATTGGTGTTGGTAAAAAGAGAAGAAAAAAAGGCAGAGATAGCCCCATCCAAACCCTTATAAGGATATTTCAGGCATGCTGAGGTTCCTTTTCCATAAATGTTAAGCAGACATCTGTAAACATAATTGGAATTTACTGCACACGTGAATAACTGCATATAAATTAGCCTCTATCATTGGGGTTTATAGAGGGCTGCAGGTCCCCCCCTTGCCGATCAGGTGATGGTGTTCCCAGCGCATCCCAGCTCCATTCCAAATGTCAATTTCCTACATTTTAATTGTATTTCATTTTTTGGCAGAGCTGTTGCCTTGTTACATTTATCATAAAGGCCTCGATAGATGAGACATTCTGCTGAATTCTGTGCATTTACAGGTTGGTTTCCCAGGTTATTCTTTGGGAAAACGCAGAGCGGTGTTGTCAGTGATTGCTTAATATCAGTGATGGAGACCTGGGCATCTGGAGGAGCTGAACAAGCACCACTTCATTCAGAATTCCTCATTTCCTCCATGTTTTTCCTTTCCTTTTCTCTGCCTTCTCCTTGGTTATGGGCAGGATCTATCAGGCACGGAGCCCTCTGGCCTAAACCCGCAGGGACCTGAGGCCAGATCCTGCTGCTCCACAAGTCAATGGAACAACATCCAAATTCCATAGCTCGGGATCAAGCTTTTAAACACCCACATCACTTCATACCCAGGAGCTGGAAGTCTTGGTTAAGCCAGAGTGAAGCCTGAGTACCATGATGAAGGCTGAAGCTTTCAGCAGAGGAAGGAGCTTCCTCCTTCTCCTCATTTCCTTCTCCATCCTCCTGGCTCCATCCAAGCCCAGTGAAAAGCTGGGAGCTCCTTACCTGGAGCACAAGGGAGGGAAGGAGGGGCATGGGCAGCCTGAGTAACCTTGGCTGAGTCCAGTGTGAAAAAAGGTGGTCAGATGCACGTAATTCAGGTAAAACAAGGATTACGTCCTTGGATTCAGTCAGGAGTGGGATTTACACAGAACCACATCATGTAAAAGCCTGATTTGATGCAGCTTTAGTGCAAACAAAGAGTTTCACCCTCTCTCAGAGACACTGACACCCAGCTTCTATCAGCTCAGCCTTAGTCCATGCATTTACAGCAGCAAATGCAACCAACCCCATCAGTTTCAACCAAATATGAGCCTGAAACACACTGGACTGAGGTGCCAAAGCACCTCTGGGGCACAGACCCACATGCTCCCAGGCAGGAGAAGCACCACACAGTGCAATGGAGAGGCAAGCCCGGGAGGAAAAACCCCTCCCACCCCGCGATAAAGCCTCAGATGAGGCCTCCTTGATCCCAAACCTGTTGCATTCCAGGGAAACTCAAAGAAGGGAGGTTTAGACATTAAGAAGCTCTTCCCTGTGAGGGTGCTGAGGCGCTGGCACAGGGTGCCCAGAGAAGCTGTGGCTGCCCCATCCCT
>JBCJKH010011598.1:0-10947 GCA_039877255.1 Loriculus beryllinus | reverse complement strand
GCCTTTATGTTTCTAGGATCAGAGATCAGAAAGCAATGAAAGCTTAAAGCAAAGAGAGAAATGCCCTAGCTTGTGCTATGCCTGTTCTCAATGGCTTCTGCTGAATTTCCCACTTGGTTTGAGTCTTCAGTGTCTATCCAGGGTCACAGGATAAGGAAACTTGCTACTTGTTCTCTGACTCTAGTGGATGCATTTCTGAGTAGAAGATCTGATGCATTTCTGAAGATATTAGATGTCTATAGAACACCCTGCCAACTCAGCTGTTGCACTTCAGCCTCATGTTGTTCTGTGTACTGAAAGTCTAGTATTTCCCTCATTGTACTGCTTTCAGTGCCTGCAAGTATTAAAGCTTCTCTACCTACCAGTAGGCATACCTGTGATACTATCTGACCACAAATTCATTCTGCCTCTGAGAATGATCTGGAAAGGTGTTCCAGCTGGTATGCAATTAGCTGTGCATAAAGAAACAACCACTGTGCATTAGTGTTATTTCCTAAACAGTTGTGCTTGTAGAGGCTGAACTTCACTGCCATGTTCTTCACACCAAACATCTAGAAAATGACTCAAGTACAACCACTTAATCTTAAAACTAAATGTTGATTATGATTTATTGACTTTAAATACCCTTTTCATACGAAGAAACTCTCCTACTAGAAAAAGCTGCATAGTCCAGTAGAAACTATTACAACAACAGTTTGTCCTTAATGGATGGGCAATAAAAGGTCCTTTAGCTTGTGTAATGTTGGCTCACTGAGGATGTTTTGAGTATTCAAGGCTTCCTATCTGATGGTAACTTCCAACAGAAAATGCTTGTGAGAGATTAGATGTTTTTCAAACAGCATTTACTGGGTGTGTTTTTCCTTTGTGGGGTAATAATAGTATTTAAGAACAACCAGTACTCAAGTGTAGGTTAGCATCTACACCTGTGCTTAGTTGTAGATGTGTGTACACTGTACTTAGGCCTGCATGGCCTGCTTATGGCTTGTAACAGGTACTTACAATGCAGCTCACAAAACTATTATGCAGAGTCCTCTTAACCACTCTGCCCTTGGACAGTGTCTCTGTGGGATTTAAAGGGGCACAAGATCTATGCTCTCGATCATACAATAATGCTTACAGTTGTGTGGATGTGATCTGCTCCCATCTCTGCTTTAGCTGTGTCACTAAAGGATTCCTTAGGTCATGTGAAGCTTCCCTTGAAGGATGGCAGCTCTGTATTTTGCAGCAAGCCTGCAGGAAAAGTTGATGAACTGACAGAGCATGATGGAATTGTTTGAATGTGACAGAGCTAAACCTAGACTGAGATGGGTTAACTTTTCACCTGCTGAAGGTGACTGTCATGATAACTGCTGTTGTGATTGCACTGGTTGTGATTGGTGTGACAGCACATCATAAAAATGCTTCAGCTTTGGTACAGAACCCATAGTGGTCCAGATGTGTATGTTAAAGCAGCATTTAAAGAGGCTGGAGCTTGTGCATCCTATAAGAAGAGAGTGGATGGCAGCCATTCCCAAATGAAGTAAATATGAGTAAATTCTGACAAGCCTTTGCCAAGTGTTTCATAGTTCTACAAAGTCACGAATGAGAGAGGTCTGTGTCCTCTTAAATATTCCCCTGCTAGCAGGCCTTTATGTTTCAAGTCCAACTGCCAAGCAAACACTTGTGTCCTCTTGTTATTTTAGTGTGTGTGTCAGTAAATATCTTCTCCTGCCAGTTCTGACAGGGCTACAGCTTGGCAAACACAGGACTGAAATAGCATTTGTTCACAGTCCAAAATCAAAGTATGTCCTTATGGACCCACTCTTGAGCGTGCTCACCAGCTTCTACAGCTCATAACCCAGATGTCTAAATCAGACGGTTTTGTAAATAGACTGTGTTGGATGCTTTGTAAATATGCTCTGTTGGCCAGAGGGTTAGAGTCATAGAATGATTTGGGTTGGAAAGGACCTTAAGATCATCCAGTTCCAAGCCCCTGCCATGGGCAGGGATGCCTCACCCTAGATGATGTTGCCCAAGGCTCTGTCCAGCCTGGCCTTGAACACTGCCAGGGATGGAGAATTCACAACTTCCTTGGGCAACCCATTCCAGTGCCTCAGTACCCTCACAGTAAAGAATTTCTTCCTTATATCCAACCTAAATCTCCCCTGTTCAAGTTTGAACCCATCACCCCTTGTCCTGTCACTACAGTCCATGATGAAGAGTCCCTCTCCAGCATCCTTGTAGCCCCCTTCAGATACTGTAAGCTCCTCTGAGGTCTCCATGCAGCTTCTCCAGGCTGAACAGCCCCAATGGTCTCGAGGTGCTATTTGTTCATTACCTGTATTTTATTCTCCTACAAGATGTTAACTCCTCAATGGTGTGTCTCACTTTACTGAAAGTATTGTTTGCAGAAGTTCTTCCTGTATTGTTCTCAAGCACTGTAGATACAGTCTGAAATTAGCAGCGTTGCAGCCCTTCTAAGCACTGATTTATCTATATTATTGGCTGAACAGTGTTTCTCTGGTATTCTTATAATTTATTACTTTGATTAATGATGGGTGTTAAGAAGAGGTTCTCAGTTCTGGGTTTTTTTTGTTAAAATACACGGATAATGCATCACTGCTAGGTCAGTTCAGATGTTTGTTTAAATAACTGAGAAATCAAATCAAATCATTGCTCATGGCAATGAGCATAAGTGTGTCTGTCATACTGGTATTTAGGACTATGTGAAACACTCAAGCAGGGATCTGCTCAAGTGCTCCAGCGCTACTCTTTATGGAGTGTGCTTTTCCAATGCTTGTTTGTACTTCAAAAAGGAGGCACTGAAGATGCTTTCCAAAGGTGCTGCACCACAGAACTGCTGCTCTAACCTGTTTCCTTTTATTAATACCACTTAATGCATCTCAGGCTTGAGGTCATGTAGCTGGGGAGCAGCTATTTCACTGTACCCTTCTCTGTGTGGTTGTGTTTAGGAGGAGTTGGGCCTCCTTGGATGCCAGGGAGGAAGTCAGTAAGAATGAAATACTTATCTCTAAACACTTTTATTCCTTCCTTTCAACACTCAGCTCCATCTAACACTTCATCATGGGATGGGAGAGTATTTTACTTGGCCCAGGCAGAGGGAAGCTATGCAGAGCTAGGGTGGGGATGAGGGGAAGGGATCTTTCCTTTATGCTGACAAGAGGCAGTTTCCAGCAATCTTCCTGTTCAGGTTCAAAATGCAGATTAGGCTGTAAAGAGTTGCTTATTACCAAGGTAGCACAGTGATGCTGTGCCAGTTTGATATGTGAGCCCACTCCAAGAAGGCAAAATAGGAGTATTTAGTACAAGATGATTGTGGTGAGACGGTTGCTGAAGGTGAGCTGTCATTATACAATTGATTGAATGGACTGTCCTAAATGTCTTTTTTGGGGCTGTGTTTTGTAATGAACTTGAGCAGCATGGATTGAAACTGCCTTTTCCAAAAGGCAAAGGGCAGTGCTAAAGCATTAATTTTAGCCTGTATTGCAGTGAAAGTATTACCCGCCACCAATTGCAGGGAGTTGGAACTGGATGATTTTTAAGGTTCCTTCCAACCCAAACCATTCTGTGGTTCTAGGAACTAAAGATGATGATCTAACCCATTACATATAGTTGTTTACAAACTGTTCAGATAATCTGAAATGTGAGAAACCCTCTCCTATGTTTGTTTGGTTAACCTTTGTTGGAGGGCGACCAAAATCTTATAGATGCTTTCAAAAGCCAACTTTAACAGAGTTTTCTGAGACAGACTGATGGGAATGTGTTTAGGGGCTGGTAATTGGAGCTAATTCCAATAAATTACTTTGTAGACATTAATGATATGCTAGAGGAAGGCAGCTTAGGAAGATCTACACTGTGCTCTTTCTTGTCTTGATCTATTGAATAGCTTCTGTAATTGTCTAATACATATTCTGGCAGTATTTGGGTTTCTTAAGCATTTGCAGCCTGAAGAAACCAGCCTGCAAATCTTCAGTGAATATAATTAATTCAAATGCCAGTACATGCAAATGAAGTGTTGCACTCTTCATCTTAGGTGCAGTGAGATCTGCAAGAGACATCTAACTTTGCATATACAGACTACATAAGCAGCTTGACTGTTTTTTACAGATGAATATTCATGCAAAACATGAGTCTCAGCCTATTATAGAAAGTATTGCTCATTCTAGAGAGCAATTTGCCAACACTTGTGCTGGTGTTATACTTCATTTCCCACACTGTGCGATCAGGAGGACAGCCTTGGTGAAAGAACTTGCAAAAATAAAGTGCTTATTTGACCAAGTCGGTGGATTTTCTTAGTGCAAGTTGTTATTTGAGTCTAGGTTGGATGGAGCTTGGAGCAATCTGGTCTAGTGTGAGATGCCTCTGCCCATGGCAGGGGGTTGGAACTGGAGGAGCTTTAAGGTCCCTTCCAGCCCAAACCATTCTACAATTTGTGGCAGTGTCAGACCATCACAGCATATTTGCACTCTGGCCTGAGCATCTCCATCCCCATGATTCTTTGAGTTCTTTGTGCTTATGTGATGACTATGTTGTTATGTTTGGTTTTGAAAGTACTTAGCTGTTAGTACTTACTTTCTTGCCTTCAAACTTTATCTAATTTTGGAGGTAGAACCTGCTACTTGGAGATGAGTAAGGCATGCCTCTGTCTTGGCTGAAGTGTGAAGCTGCTTCCTCATGCCTGTTGTACTGGCATCACTGGTCCTAGCTGTTATGTCTTTTGCTAGCTGGGAAAGTTTTTCTTGGTATTTATGGTCAGAGAAAATAGCTCTGTCTTACAGAGATGTTCTCCCTGATGTCATGAGGGCCTTCATTTTTCCATCTTATGTCTTAAGCTTTCTGTTCCTTCCAGCATGTCTGGGCAAGAAAAACCCCATTAGGGGTGTTTGCCATCTCTGACTGCATCAGCACATCTTCCAGCATGAGCCAAAGTCTTGCTCTTGGTCATTTTCTGACTAAGCTGTAAAGGAGTGGAAAGAGGGTCCTGAAAACCAAGAGGGCTTCTAGTCAGGGCCATGCAGAAGTAGGCAGAAAATCCTATGGAAGATTTAATATTAGCAGGGCTGGAGTTGGGAGCTGTTTATGTCAGGTTTTAATGCTTTCTGGGATTCTGCATACATACCCAGGAAAGGTGCAGCAGGTCTTCATTAACCCTTTCAAAATGAAGCAGCATATGCCCTTGCTGCTGTATTTTGGGGTGATGGGAGTTGAGGATGTCAGATGCTCAGCTTTAACAGCAGAAGAGCTGCCAGAAACATTTCCCTCTCTTAGCTTAGTACAATTTCCAAAAGCTATGCCCTGACTTAACAGCAAGGCAGAGGTTAGAAAAGGCCTCAACTGGTTCCCTGTGTGAAGAGGCAAAAGCTGGCATTGCAAGAAGTGGAATAAATACTGCTTCTCCCAGTGAGGTGGATTGCTCCATATCGACTTCATGCGCAATGTCCTGCAGATTGATTTTCCTCCTCCCAAATCTTGCTTCCATGGCCTATATTGTGTGATAGCTTCAAAAGTAGGTCATGATGCAGAACCACCGTGCTGGTTCCAGTGGCTGCCTTTGGTTTTTGTGTTTTAAATCTCAGTTTTCAGGATGAACTTGTTCAGAATCTCATCTAAGCCCCCATTCAGTGTCAGTCATTCTTTAGGCACAGTATCCTTGTAGAACAAGCTGGTTTATACTGTTGTGTTTCGGTGCCTTTGATTACCTGAATGATGAACTAAATGTTAGGACATATCAAATGTGGTTCTTTATTGCACCTAGTTAGCCTTAACCTTTATTCTTCGGCAGGCTTTTAGTGATTCAGAACAGGTTAGTCCAGTTTAATGTAAGACTATTTTAAAATCAGAGGTTGACTTTCCTCTTGGAATCTGCAGTAATGTTGCTCATAGCTGGGTCTGGTGTTAAGTAGTTTAGTTGCCTTTTGTAAAATGAGTTGAGTTTAGTTGCCTTTTGTAAAAGTTACTTGTGAATAAGTGTAGTCTTCTCCCTCTGGTAGTGTTAATACGGTCCTGGGTTTAGAAAGCAGTATCATAGAGTGGTTTGGGTTGGAAGACACCTTAAAGCTCATCCAGTCCCAACCCCCTACCGCGGGTAGGGACACCTTCCACTAGAGCAGCTTGCTCCAAGCCCCATCCAACCTGGCCTTGAACACTGCCAGGAATGGAGTATTCACCACTTCTCTGGGCACTCTGTGCCAGTGCCTCAATACCCTCACAGTAAAGAACTTCTTCTTTATAACTAACCTGAACTTCCCCTGTTTCAGTTTGAACACATCACCCCTTGTTCTATCACTACAGTCCCTAATGAAGAGTCCCTTTCCAGCATCCTTGTAGTCCCCTTTCAGACACTGGAAGCTGCTCTGAGGTCTCTTCTCAGTTTCTCTTCTCCAGGCTGAACAGCCTCAACTTTCTCAGCCTGTCTAAAAACCATGTTTGCATTTAACTGTGTGAGAAGTCTGAATAGCAATTTAAACAAATACCTGCCTGTAATTGCTGCCCTTTTGAACCAAAGGCCTCATGACTCATTTATATATTGGTGCTTCTAGAAAGTCACGGGATTTTTTTGAGTCTAAACTTAAGGAACACTTTTAACCTACAGAAGGATACAGCACCTTTGCTGAACTTGATGAGCGTTTTTTGTCCAGCTGGGCTTAAGCCTTCCAGATATGTTTTCTACATGCTTTTCTTCTTCCTGCAGTGACTGAACACTTGAGTCTTGACATGGGCCAAAGAAACTTCCCCTGTGGCCAGTTCTGTTACTATAAACAGCCACTAATAATTAGCAACAGAGCCGCAAACAACCGGGTGCGTATAGCTGCCTTTTGGCTAGGCAAGTGCTCTGCCTTGCATCTGACAAGTATAGGAGGCAGAGTACATGATAGCCCTCCCAGCATGACAGGGGATCCTTCTGCTGCCTTGTGGAAATGAGGCATCTTGAACTGGGCAGGTGGATCTGCTTTTTGACCTTGTAGCTGCAGCAGTCCGCCAACAACTTGGTTTCTCCTTGTGACCTGCAATTTCACACAGGCTTTGGTGTTACTGCTACTTGTAGCTGCCCCCGTTCCTGACTACCCCCATGCTACGTGGATCCCTGCAGCCATGCAATCAGATAAAACCAACGTGACTCTATCAAGGATTTATTTAGCTTCATGGATGTGTTGTTGTCAGCTTCGTTTTCAACCTGTATCGGTTACACTGGTTCACTACCACAGGCTTGTGTTGCTGTGCAGGAAGGGGTGGGAGTAAGGAACCTGGGGCAAAGAAGAGGAAGAACTGACTGCTGCTGTAAGAGGAAGTGCTTGTTTATTCCAGTTTCAAGTGATTGAGAAACTTGTAGTGTAAGCAGGTAATGTATTTTATGTGCTGTTCCTATGCAAGCAGCTGACTGTAAAACAAAACTACCCTTGTTAGTAAAACAGCCTGTCATAGCAAAGTATAGTTTGCTGTTATGATTTGAAGCTGTGATCAGGTTTGTATTGCAAGCAGGATCTATTTGGTTTCAGCTGCTACTGTCTTTGTAGTAGAATCATAGAATCAGTTGGGTTGGAAAAGACCTTTAACCTCATCAAGTCCATCTGTTCCCCAGCACTGCCAAGGCCACCGCTAACCCATGGCACTGAGGGCCTCGTCTACACAGTGTGTGAACACTTCCAGGGTCAGGGACTCCAGCCCTGCCCTGGGCAGCCTGTTCCTGTGCCTGAGCACCCTCTGGAGAAGGAATTGTTCCTCAGCTCCATCTAAACCTCCTCTTGTGCACCTTGAGGCCATTTCCTCTTGTCCTGTCACTTGTTCCCTGGGAGCAGAGACAAACCCCATCTTTCTCCATCCTCCTGTCCGGCAGTTGTAGGGAGCGATCAGGTCCCCCCTTAGCCTTCTCCAGACTAAACCCCCTCCAGGTCCCTGAGCCCTTCCCCATCACACTTGTGTTCCAGGCCCTCCACCAGCTCTGTTGCCCTTCTCTGGACTCAGTAGGAACTACTGTCCCTATTGCAGATCTATACAACAAAATATTAGAGCAGTTATCTGTACAAAATGAGTTGGATTTGCATCTTATGGAATAATTTTTAATGTATTTAGAGAATGGACGAATCCCTGTGAGGTTTTTGAGGTGGCTTGCAAGGGGATGAAGGTCATCCTTGCCTTTAAGAGCTGCTCTCTCACAGCAGCATGCTATTTGTCTGTTGGCATGGTGGAGCACCAGAGGACTTGAACTCAAAACATTAGTAATTATCCTTGGATAAATGCCATTTTCCTCTTGAAAAGGCACAAGTCCAAGTATCATTTTGCAAGCTAGTCAGGTGCTGAAGCAGAACCCAATGTCCATTTTGCATTTAATCGTGGAAAGAATAAGAAGAGATGCTTGTCTGCAGCATAGGGATACAAGTGTTCAGCCAAGCATTTTATTTAGTCTGAGTAAAAGCCAGATAAACTCAATGTCTTTCTTTCCAATGCTAATATTAAAGTTATACTTAAATCAGTCTAGATAGCTTTCCAAGAGATGGCCAAATTATTTGCAAACCTTAGCAGAAACCAATTTGGCAGAAAAAGTATCTGACAAATAAATGAAATGACTGGGAAGTCATAGGCTTGCCACCCTCATTTGGTTCGCAGGTGAAATAGAATCATAATGGGTGGGGTTGGAAGGGACCTTAAAGCTCATCCAGTTCCAACCCCCTGCCACAGGCAGGGACACCTCACATCAGACCAAGTTGCTCTAAGCCCTGTCCAGCCTGGCCCTGAACACTGCCAGGGATGGGGCAGCCACAGCTTCTTTGGGCAACCTACAGCGTGGCTACCAGTGTGTATGTCTGTGGGATGTACTCATTGGAGAATTGAGGGAAGGTGAGGTGTAAGAGGCAGAGGGAAAGGAATCTTGTCCTATTAGACTTCAGCTCCTGAACTCTGAAAGTTGTGTTTTCCAGTCAAACATTTGAATATTTCATGAAGCAGGAGTACACCAACCTTGTTTTCTTGTTGTTTATGGCATTTTTAATGTGTGGTGCAGAATGTGGCTTGAAGATCTGTTAGTGATCCAGTGGCAGCTGTGACTGGAATCATTAAAGCCTGGTTAAATCCTGTAAGAATTGGTTCTTAGCTCTTTTAACGTAGCTCCTTTAACTTTCTTAACTCATAGGATTATTTTCCCTTATGAAATTAATGGTAAACAATGACCTTTTATATGCAGTGATGGCTCAAGGCATCTCTTCATCCTTTCAAAGTCAAGAAGGTGGAATTCTTTTCAACTGTAGAATCTTTGTTTGAACTGGAATATTTCCTGCATCACTAGAAAACAACCCCTATGAAGCAAACCTGAATGCAGCTCTTCACCATGATTTGAGGAGACTTTGATCAAGCTGTATACTTGCATGTAAAAGAATGTGCCTACAACATGATTATTACATCTTGAAAACGAGATGGCTAGATAAGGGCTTGAAGTTAACGCAATAAACCTTAAGTCCAGGATGAGAGGAGTAGATTGTTTCAGCTCAGTCCCCTCCTTGTTCCCTTAGGAATTCCATGGTGTTTGAACCAGAACTGTTTCTACCCATTTCACTTTGTTCCTTCCAGTTTTTCTTTGTCTATGCTTCTTTTTCCTTCAGGACTTAGGATTCAGTGCCTAGTGCACACCTACCCTGCTGAAATGAGTTTTCTTACACCAATAAATGGCTTCAGGATTGCCTAATGGCTTCAGAGGAAGAAAGCCCTCCAAAAGACTGGAAGTTTTCTCATGGTATTCATGTCGGGCCCATTTAACTCTTTATCCACTTGCCAAGCTCTCTTACTGCTTAATAAAGCACATGTGTGATTAGAGTCATATGCTTTGGCATTGGTTCAGAAAACTGAGCTGCTTGTCAAACAGAACATTCCTATTCCTTGTTAGCAAGAGATAGCTGGAAACATGCATTAAATATAGTTCAGTCTTCAAAGATTTGGACAGGATCACTGTTAACCTTGTTTATTTGGGTATTTCTGAGTGCACTCAGCATCATCTGGAGGTCAGAAGATTGGATCAGAAATGGAAAAACACTGCTTGTCAACTTCTTCAGTCCTGACCTAACAAAACACACTGGGAAGTGTGATAGGAGTCACTTGCTCAAGGCTTTGTGTTGCATAATGATCTAGTGTGGGCTTTTTGTGCATCTCTAGCATCTTAGTGCTCGCTAGGGAAAAGAAAACCACTGAACTTTGTGGGCCACATGTATGACCTTATATAATTCTTCCTCTTTTTGGAAAACCCTATAGAAAGGCAGCAATTTTCCTTTGGTTCTCTGATGGGTCATGTTCTTTGTAAATGCTGCCTATTTGAAGCACAGGATTATTATGATATAGCTTGTTTCTATGCTTTATAGTCATGTCATGACTTGTGTCTAGATGAAATCATAGAATCCCAGGTTGGAAGGGACCTCATGGATCATTTAGTCCAACCTTTCTTGGCAAAGCATGGTATAACCAAGATGGCCCAGCACCCTGTGCAGTTGAATCTGGTGTCCAGTGTAAAAGTATAACAGATTACAAGCAATTTGAGCAGTTTTTGTGACGTTTTGCTTACAGATCAGTTCTCAGAATATATTACTTGTATGTTCCGTTGAAATATTAACTACCCCTTTATAGGTTTTGTCGTTGCAATGTGGCCAAAGGTCAAAGTAAAATGTGCAATTCAATTGAAGAGCTGGTGTCAGTGCCCTCCTCCCATTAACATTTTGCATGATCAGGAATATTTCTGTGGCTGTACTTCCCTTCATACCCAACTGCTGTACAATGCTCAACGCAAACCTATTCCCATGGCTGAAATTCTTCATTCTACTTCCTTGTTAGTCATGAAAATCATAAAAACCCAGAGTGGTTTGGGTGCGAAAGGACCTTAAAGCTCATCCAGTTCCAACCCCTGCCATCGGCAGGGACACCTTCCACTAGAGCAGGGTGCTCCAAGCCCGTGTCCAACCTGGCCTTGAA
>JBCJKH010011596.1:8717-20659 GCA_039877255.1 Loriculus beryllinus | reverse complement strand
TTTCTTTTAAGTCTCCGCCCCAAGAGTTCCCCATCCATGAGGGTGCCTACCCTTCAGCCAATGTGGATGGCAGGGCCCACAGCAGATCAGTGCTCTTCATTGCTCTGGTCCCCCCCTCAAGGCTGAGTAACTGGTGCAGCCACACTAACAAATGACCTGGCTACAAGTTTTTGCCTATTTATCTCCTTCAGAAGTCAATCTTCCTTTAACATAGAATTTTAAGAGGCAGTCACTGTGCAGTCTTTTGCTGTGCTACTCTGGATAAAAATACAAACCAAGCACCAAACTTGACAGGAGCAGGGCTCAAAGCTCATGTTTCACCAGTTTACCATTTACACAGCAACACTTCCCACAGTGTTTAACCATCCCCAGGGCCAGCAGCACTGGGCTCCCCATCAATGTGGAAATGACCTGCCCCCCCGTGTGTGCATGTCATCCCCACCAGCACATACAAATGAGGAACCACCAGGTTATTCTGCCAAAAGTAACAGACAACACATTCACTCCAAAAATACAATGACAGGAAATATTAATAATATCCAAGTGAAGATGGAGATCATGTGCCAAACTATTGCTTCAAACACTTGAAATCGAGACAACAAAGCACAATTACAGTCAATAAGCAAATAAAATAAATGGCAGTGAAATTAAACAGTGCATTAAAACTGCTTGAATATAAGTGAAAGCCTAGCACAGGCCTCCCCTCTCTCAATCTGTCTCAAGAAATGATAAACTACTGCAGTACAAAATACAACAGTAGCCAAAAGTGTGATCTGAATTAATTTTGCTCTTAACTCAAAGTGCATTAATGAAATCAAAACATTTATTGCAAGTTCAGGTGTTTCAACAGATCACTCAAGCTACAAGGCAGGCTAGGAACTGCCTTGGTGAGATATGAGTTAAATGGCCTTAAGTTCTAATGGAAAGTACACCAATTAATCATACTAAACACTGGTATTTCGGGCCCCTGTGGTGGCCAGAAGATGAAACTTAGAGGTAAGATTTTGCAACAGAGGAAAAAGGCATTTGTTCCAACCATTTTGTACCTTCAAATGGGACAATTAAAAGCCACAAAAAATTAGAGCAGAAGATTCTTATCAGCTTACCCTATTTATTAAGTGATGACAGGCACACACGGAATGATAAATTCATTATTTATGCACTAAGCAATTTGTTGATTGGTGAAAAAGGACAATCCTTTTAGGGTCTCATGTTGTGGGGACACTTTAACCAAACAAACTCCTGAGGAAGAAAACGTGGTCTCATACTCTTGTAATTTCTGTGGACTTCAGTTTGCACTGTGGGTTATACACTGAGCTGCTGCAGTGTATCTTGTGAAACATTCATGCCTGGTATCAGAACAAGCCTACATGAAGAGACACAGGCCTGCATATGGGTGTCACATAAATTCCAGAAGAACAAAACCAAGTTCCTTAGAACGTACAAACTAGATCGACCCCAGAGGGTAACCAAAACACATCCTGTCCAGCAAGCTAATAAGGGTGATCCAATCCAGGAGAAGCCAAAGATCACAGATGGAATTACAGAAAAAATGGGTTAATCTTTCAATATGCAGAACTAATTCCCTGCTGAACTGGCGATCTCTGATCTTAACACCCTAGCTCTGTCTGAAGATATTCTAAGAAAATTGTAGCAGCCAAACTATCACATTTAAGACGAAGGAAAAAAAAAATTAAAAAATACTTTCTAGTTACTTCCTACAGAGCAGACTTACTTTAAAATATTAATAAACTAAAATATTTATCAACATTAACTTCCTTCAAACATCAAATTAAAGAGTTAAAAATATCCAAACCAACATAGCCAAAAAAGCATTCTAAGGTACTTGCGTTAGGTCTCATCCTTATCTAACCAGAGAGGCTTGAATGAGCTTTCTGTTCACAGACAAATAGATGATGTCATTAATTATCTCCCTGAACCTTGAGGCTGTTGAAGAAGAGGATCTGACCTAATAGCGGTTAATTCCTGCTGTGTGCAGAGTTGTAATCTCTCCTCCAAACCAGATCCGACCTGGATTCTACTCAAGAATTTGAGGAGTGAGCAAAAAAAAGACAAAAAAAAAATTACAAGAAATATACACACTATGCCTATGTGCAACATGCACTCAAATTTATATTTGTATCAATACAAACGGATAGTATATCAGGTATGAGATGCATATACTACATGCCAATATTGAGTCAAGACATGCAGAATTAATTAAAAACTACAGTGTTCATATATATATATAATCACACACATTTTAATTTGAGCTGTTACACTATATAGCTGAAAGTCTACATATCTGCAGAGATTCACTGTAAAGCTTAAATGGAAATAAACTAATTAATATTAGAAGTGTGTGCATACACACAGAGGATTGTAGGCTTGTAAACAGCATAAGCATAACTACCTGGCAAAAACAAAGTGTAGATCACCCCACCAATTTCATTTATTTGGCTCTTCATTGACTTACAAAACAAGTAAAAGAACCCACATGTGATGCTGGAGACTTGTTCGTAACAACATCACACCCCATGGAAAGGTTTCCAATTGTAAGCATACTAATTACAACTCCAGCAAGCTTTTCTTTTTACAATTGAAGTGACATGTAATTCTTTCATTAAAACTAATCCACAGATTGCACTTGGATTTCTTCTGTAAATTGCTATTTGCTTCAGATGCAGTCCTAAGAAGTTCTGAGGTTTCTTTTGGTTGAAAGTCTTGGATGTACGTGAAGGGGCATAGAAACAGACCCAGCTTAGAAATTTAGGGCAGCCCTGCACTGCTCTTACCTTCCCCAAACCCACAAAGGTCCATCACCACATGCTCCTCAAGCATGGTGAATACTCCCACCACTCCATACCACCACTTTTCTGGGCCCCAGCTCACCCTCAAGGGGAAGCAACCTGCTGAGCTCTTGGTGGTGGGAAAAGCTATGACAGTCCTTAATTTGCACCTGCCTGAAACACTTATTATAAGGTAATAAGGACACAGGTTGCCCCACAAACACCCTAATGCATTGTGAGCCTGCTGCAGCCTAATTCCTAAGTTGCATGCCCAGAGAAACAATCATGCGAATGCAAAGCACAAACACAATGTAAGTGCAAAAGAAGCTTAAAAAGGCTCTCACAACAAACTGGGAAGACAAAAATCGCCAAAATCGCCATCTTATCCAATGTGTGCTATTGCATCCTTAGCTATTATGCTCTCAGCTGAATAAAAACATAAACCCCTCAAACAACAGCGAAACCAAGTACCATGACAAAACAAGAGGGTACCAGCACAAATCAGGGAAGGTATCCCACGTTACATCAGCCTTCTAGAGCACTTCAAAAGGACTACCACCCTCTAAGCCTACTCCAAAAAAGCATTTTAAAGAACAAGCTACCACTGCAGTCGCAACACAAAAACCCAACTTACCAATACAAGTAATAGGCTAAAGCCAGGGCGATGAGCGTAGCACAGACTCCGGCTAGCAAGCATATACCTGACTGGCTTACCAACATCTTCCCAATTTGTTATTGTTTAATAAAACAAAACAAAACCAAAAAAAAAAAAAATAAAAGGAAGAGGACAAATGGAACGGCAAAAATGGACGATGCGAATCTTGCCTAGGAACGCAAATCAGTCTTGACATGTAGGAGGGATTATGATGACAAAAGCACATTGAGGTAAATCTGGAAGCACTGCAGCTACTAAAACAGCCTGCTCAGCAGCAGGCAAAAAAAAAGCTGGGTGTCCTCTCTGTTACATGGCTTCATAGAACAACCTACTAAAAAAGCCCCTCTTACCTCAAGAACAAAGGTATGACTGAGGCATAAGTGGACTAATATTTAGAATAGGTAATACTCCTCAATAAATATTACTGTCAGGTGGTGTTGCTGACAAACCAAGCTTTTGCTGTAATCCAATAATCTTCTTACAGCAAATTACCAGGCTACAATCAACTGGATTCGCTCGTGTGGTGAGGTATGTATTCTCAGCACTGCTGCTTGACACTTCTTTTATTAACAGCTGACAAAATGATTTGAACAAAAACCAGATTTTAACACAAAGAAACCTCCTCTCCCACCACCAAAGCCTGTCTTTTCTCCATGAAGAGCTAACACCGGGCTTGAGAGAACACCACAGCAAAGAAATTGGTCTGCATCCACAGCAAAGAATGTGGTCTGCATCCACAGTACAGTCCTTGCAGGGCAGAAGGACCACTCGCCTTTGTAGCATGACATCTTTGAACTGCACATACTAAAGCAAGGGACCCTGGAGCCAGCAGGGGGGCAGGCTTGTGGATGCTTTGCTTGAAGGTGGACCTGGGACACCACTGCCCTTCCTTGGCCTTTCTCTGCAGGTTGCTGAGGAGATCTCTACCCAACTAGGTAACAGTATTTTCTCTTTCTTCTCCCTGCTCCAAATTCAGGGCTTTTGGGAGACCTGAGCCGCAGCAGGCACACTCCAGGAGCCTGGTTAACAAAAAGGAGATACCAGAGCCTAGAGAGGAAAGAAATAAGGTGGTAGCAGCTATACCCTACCCAGGTGGCAGGAACATGGTACCACTGGTGTCATTAAGGCTATAGGGCCTGTCCGGCTGTTCTGCACCACAATCTGGACAGTCCCAATAAAGAGAGACTTGAAGCAACATCCACATAGGGATACTAACAGTTGGATCAAGAGTGTGATTCCTATTCACCTAACACTGCACCAACACAGCGCTTCATGCAGATACAGTTTTTACTGGTGTAAGTCATCCTCACCTGAGGAGTTAAGCCTCTACAAGAAACAAAAAGAAACAAAACCCAAACAAAATCTACCTTAAGTGCTAAAGAAAGATTAAAGTGGTAGTTGCAGCACCCTGATGCTCCCATTTCTAACCAAACTGTAGCAGCAGCACTAAAGGAAACTACAGCATGCTGCCAACTCCTCTTAAACCCCTGGCTGCCTTGTAAGGGGAGTCAGAGAGATTTTGGGAGGTTTCAATAAAGAGAAAAGAGTACAAAACCACTTAATATACAACAAATGGAAAGTTTTTACAATAAGAAAAACATACAATATCTGAAATTATTTGGCCAAAACCAAGTATATAAGCTGCCACCTCACAGTTTAAAAGCACACACCAAATAAATATGACATACTTCAGAAAATATGGTGAATAGGGTCCAGTGGAAACCAACTTCTTAATCAGGACAGAAGCATCACAGCATTCATAAATTAAAGGAAAATTTTGGGTGGTCTCTATGCACTGTCTCTAGGTCGTCCTGCCCTCTTAAATCCTGTGCAAAGTCCAGGTCTACTGTAAAACCTTTTTCAACCTCACCTATAGCTCAACCACACTTCTCAAGTGACTGCACAGATAAAAGTCTTACTACTATCTACATATTTGTGAGTGAAGGAGATAGCTTGCAACTAAACTCCTTGCTTAGGAATAGTCAGTCTCTGTGGGCTCCAAACTAATTTTCACGGTGTTCCCCAGTCTCCCTTTGAGACTGTTCACACTGTTTTCTTTCTCAATTACAGAAATAAAAATATATTAAAAGAAATGCCAAAACCACAAGAGAAACGCACATGTAGTTCAAAGTGACAGGAGGGCTCCAGGCATGCGGAGTCTGTAAAGTAGCACTTGCAATGTTTTTGTAGGTGAAGCTCAATCACCAGTTTCCAAGATTGCTGATCAACACTTTTTCATTACAGAAAATGCATACAATGGAATACGACTGGGCAAAAGACAGCCTTAGAATTTTATAAATAAGAAACAAACCCAAAGTAGCAGTTATCAAGAGGCCTCATTTGGGAAGAGAAAAAATAAAACTAAAAAAACCAAACAATAATAATTAGGATGGTGCAATAATTGCCTATATTTGGGAGCAAGGCTTACTTGGTATTTCTATTATAAAAGCAATTCTAAAATTATAGTGCTGGCATTCAAACAGTGACTCTGTAATACAAGCCCTTATATAACAAACAGAAAAGGAGTTATCTAACAGAAGTCTTATTAGTGCAAAACGATTTGAGTAATAGGCCTCTTGTATTGTATAAAATAGATCAATGTTATGTAATTATATAATGTTGCCAATCTTAGTCTCTGATGATTAAGAAAAACCTCAGTAGTGTCTACTCATCCCTACGAGTATGCAGGAGCATTTTTCTCCTCTTCAAGTGGTTGAATTTTTGAGGCAAGTGGGAATTCATCCTTTGTATTCAGATAAAAATAAACTACAAGAGAAATTTCAGCAGTGTAAGTGCATCTACACACCAAGCTGTGAAACCTAGGGACCCATTTCCTTCTAGAGAGACTGTGTCAATCTGAAAACTGCTTTGTGACACAGTTTCCTTACTTGTTCAAACAGGGATGCAAAATAAAGGATAAACAAAAGCCATCTCATCCGCAATCATCTGAGATAAGTGCTATAAGATGAATGATACACTTCGCTTTCTGGATGGAAAATTATGCAAAAAGAAAATCAACCTTCAAACAGAAGAAACAGCCAACTACAAGATATCTGTCAACATGCAAATGTGCTGTGGCTGAACAAGGAGAAGCTTCTGACTGCTGCTAAACGAAGTTTCAGCAAACACCACGTGTGGGCCTACAAGCCCCTACCCAAGTTCAAAGCTTTTCTTTGAATTACTGCATACTAATTGGGAAGAAACTGGAAGTGTGTCTTTCAAGACATGCTAAGCTGCTTTAAATTCTAGGTATCAAATACTAGAGGAGGAATATGATTTATCCTATGATTGCATCCACAATAATACATGATCACTGGTGCAAGCAAACCTTCAGGAGCAGGCAGGGTTTGGCCAGCAGCAAATCCATAACCTTCCCTTACCTACCCTCTCCTGAGAGCAGGGCTAGGAGACAGACACAAGACTCAGCATGCCTGCTTTGTTCACTTACGCTTCGTGCTTCTGCTCCAGTATTTGCTACCACAATCTGTAACTGCAAGGATGGAAAAGCTTAAAGAAATACAATTATTTATTATCATGGTTATTAAATAAGTAAATGAATAACCCAGTAAAGCAAAGCGCCCAGATGACATTAGAGCTGTCTATATGCTGTAAGAATCACAGCTGCAAAACTGAGGAGAGACAGCAGGAATGTTTTCCCCTGTGCTATACTAAATCCACAAATTTCCCAGAAGAGCATTTGCACTGTTTCAGTCCACCAATGTACCTCCAAGCTTCTAACTGCTCACAGCTTACCAGCAAGGAGAAAGGATGCTCTAGAAGATAGCTGAGAAGCAGAATGTATGTCACACAACTGTGATTTTATGGGCCCCATATTTCTTGACAGATCTGTGACACGTGAGAAAGACCAACCAGCCTTCTGTCACCAGACTGACATTTGTCACATGGACAAGGATGTCTCCCCTAAACATTTCCTTATAGGAAGTCTACGCTTCCACCATCAAATTTTCTGTAGTTCGACAGAGGACAGAGGTGGAAGCCACATGAAGAGGGAGGGAAGCTGGAAACCACTGTTCTGAAGTATCTGGATGTGGAAGATTTCCAATATGGGGGAGACAGGGAAAGACATAAACTAAAACCAAAAGCAGTAAGTGTTCTGCTAGGTGACAAACTGTTACTGAGTTTACAATAGCTTATAATAGAAACCTATTGTTTTGCAATCAGGAAGGACTAAATAGGTAAAAAATGTGGTTTGGAAAACCAACAGGTACACAACCCAAACGGTTCCTCAGTCAGCTCATTTAAGTTGAACTGGCAGCCTGAATTGCACCAGGGAGCTTGATCCTGCAGAGGAGGAAGAGGATGTTTGGTGCAATACTGCCTCATACAGTGCTGTGTGCAGCCTGCTATTCACAACTCAAAGGGGATGAAAGCAAGAAAGGTAGAGCTGTACCTTCCCCTTCTTCCTTGTATGGGATCCAACTTGTATCCTCCTTCACCTGTGCTGCCATCAGCAGCATGTTTCTACCTGAACACAAAGGCTACACTTCTTTCGGATTATTTCACTCACTTCATGAGCCTGTTACCAGTCTAGATTCATAATTATCCTTGTGGTCAGATCTCTTTCTGCATGTACACAAAAGCAAGTATCTTTCTAAAAAGATAAGAGCAGACTATCAAGCAGACTGATAGCAAAAACAAATACATGCTAGACAGTTTTTTCTCTTCTTTGTCAGACAAGATCACGCCACCAGCCCCTTCTGGTCCGAATACCAGTGCTAGCAAGCAGCCACATGCCACACAATCTTTTCACTGTAAATAGAACATTAACACACACACTCTCCCCAACAAACCAACCAACCAGAAAAACCAACAAAACAGAAAAAAAAAACCAAACTAAAAAACGACAGCATGAGAGGGGGGAAAAAAAAGTTCTCCCCAGCTCAAATCTGAAGACTACATTTCAAACATAAAGCTGAACTACCTGCACAGGAATGTGTACTTACAGATATGGTGAAATCTTTATGAATTACAACCAGGACATTTTTTCACCCAAAAACATCAGCGTAGAAGTGGGAAGTCTGTACTTGGCTAAAACTCAGGCTGTTGTTGGCCATTCAGCTGGGAAACTGAGCAGCAGCCACTCTTCAAACAGCCAACCTATCTTAAAATCCATGTAAGAGGAAAACGTGAAAAGAAACATCTACAGCTTTCCCTGTTTGTTAAGACCTTTCATCTCCTGGTAGTTTGGCATCTTACTGCTAAACAGGCCTCTTGTAGTGCATACAGTTAACTCAAAGCGTTATGAATTCTGCAGAGCCTGGGACCCTTCTATGGTTAACACATAGTCTTTGGTCTCTGAAAGATGCCACCAGTAAAGATTAGAAAACCAGCACAGAGTAGTATTGTCATGATTCAGTTTCACTTGTTCAGCTTCTTCTAGACACTAGCCTTTTAAAACAATGTTTGAGAGGGAGGTGACCTAAATATCCTTTTACTGAAGGCTGCAGGGATCCTTCAAATGACTACCCCACTGGAAACGTGTGCCTGCCCTGCACCAGCAAAATTCAGACACCTACTTTGCATGAGGGCTGCTCCACAAACAATGGCAAAAGCACAGGAGTTTTCACAGATGCTCTCTGCTCTTTTTATCATTGTCTCATGTAAGCTAGCTAAGACTGAACTGGAAAAAAGGACATTAAAAAGTTCTGATGTTGCGAGTACTTTTTCAGTCCTACAAGTGCCAAAGTACTGATACTAATCTGACCATAGGACATTTCCCAGCTGCCTGCACAGAAATTTCTACATCTCTGTACCTTCCACTGTATCGTTCCCACTTCTGTCAAATATGTACAACATCACAGGAAAGATGTTTTCTGATACCTGGTACAGTTACAAAGCACTGAAAGAGATGTGAAATGTGAAATTACTAGTATAAAAGTGAGCACCATTTTTCTTGGAGCCTGCAGCAGACTGCCAGTCAAACAGTCAACAGTTTGAATGCCAAGTCAAAAACTGCTCCCCATCATCTGAAAAATTAGAAGCTAATTAGTAAACAGAAGTGTTTATTGTGCCAAAGCCTTACATTGAATAAAGCCTGTGTGCCATATTCCAATTCTGGATGTCACTGCTTCTAGCTTGGCACTGCTGCTCACAAGCTCCTCAGTCAGGCAGAGTATTGGTTTGAGAAGTAGCATTTATGCTGTTATGATTTATTCTTATCTGCCAGAATTACCCTTAGTTCCTCTGCAACTGTATGCCAAAAAAAAAATCAGATATTCAAGGATATTAAAAAGTGACTGCAGTTCCACATGATGTGTTAATACAGGACACACTTCTAGGTAATGAGTCTAGCAAACCTGGCTACCTTTATTTAAAATAAACAAACAAGGACACTGGTCTAATTGCCAGAACTAATCTAGAAGAATCAATATTTCTCCAGTCAAGACACATAATAAGAACCTTTGTGCTATTTACTCAGCAATGTATAATCACTTCTTCAGTCTGCTGTCTGTGCATTGTGCTGTTCATTTTCAAGCCCATTAACATGAATTACTTCACCTGGTTCTTTCTATTTAAATTCCTTTTACCTTTACTATAATAAACCGGATTTTGTAAACACCTGTAATAATTGAAACTTCACTCCATTAATGAGAAGTATTTTTCTCTAAGTTCATTACTTTCAGGCAACTGGGAGTTTATCCTATGCCTGGTTTGACTGACTGCTCACAAGTCACTGCTACAGGCTCAGTCTTAACTTACAGTCAGTGTTACAGTGAGGTTTGTCTGTATAACTGCTTTTACAGTTATTACTCATTCTAGGTCTGTGGTAACAAGATACACCTTAAGCAAAATTTTTCTTTTGGAGGGGTTGCAGTCATTTTTGGCGTTGTTTGGGGATTTATGATTGGTTGGGTATTTTTAATATTTGTTTACAATTTTCAGCAAATAGATAGTTCTGGTAGACATCAGTGAAGTTAACCTAGTAAAGTTGAGAAATTGGTACTGGTAGACACAAAGGGATGATCAGCCTTAACAGAGTAGCACCCACAACTGGGCTGTAAGTTTATGTTACCGAATGTCCCAGCACTGGGACACCACACTGGCTCACAGTCATAAACAATGAAAGTGGTTTCCTTCTGGCATACACATGACAATAACAAGTGGCTTTGATATACCTTCAGTAAAGGAAAAAGAACCACACAAGGAAATGCTTAAGTCTTTTGCTCCCATCTTGCAATAGAGCCCCTAAGCACCCAGACGATTTCTTACTTAACAAGGCTAAAGATCAAAAAGCCAGTACAAAGAGCATCTACTCGTGGCCTTCACACCTTAAAAAAGAATGTAAAAACAACTGCTCCACAGCACCAGTGACATTTTAAAAACAATTAGAAAAGAGTAAGAGCTGAGAGGGCTTGGGCTGTTCAGCCTGGAGAAGAGAAGGTTCTGGGGAGACCTTAGAGCAGCTTCCAGTGCCTAAAGGGAGTCTAGAGGAAAGCTGGAGGGGCACTTCCATGTAGTAATGGGACAAGAGGGGAATGATTTTAAATTGAAAGAGGGGAGGTTTAGATTAGATATTAGAAAGAAATTCTTCACTATGAAGGTGGTGAGACACTGGAACAGGTTGCCCAGAAAATTAGATGCTTCAGGCGGCATGAGGCCTTGAGGAACCTGGTCCAGTAGAAGATGTCCCTGGCCATGGCAGGGGGGTTGGAACTAGATGATCTTTATGGTCCATCCCAACCCAGCCCATTCTATGATTCTATGATTATAGCTTCTTATAAAGAAGCTTTTAGTTTTATTTTTTCTTCTCAAAACAAACATCACTAGGATATCCAGCGTATAGGTCCTTGGGCTTGGATTTTTGCCAGCTGGTTCCCCAAGTTAGAAGGGGTCCCTTTGCTGGCCCAGAGCACAGACCACTCTTGCAGGGTGGAACAGCACTGGCTCCTGGACAGAAGCACAGCCAGCAAGGCAGCTCTTTACCTAAGCTTTCTGGGGGGTAAAGCTTAGTGTGAAGCAGCCCGAGTGCTTTCAAAGATTGAGAGAACAGAGTGCTTCACAAAACACATATGATATGCTTGGTTCTTCCAAATAAATGCCACAAGGAGCTGGTCTTCTGGGGCCTCCCTCTTACACACACACTCAGTAGTTAGATGAGACATACTCAAGTGAGGGACATGAACACAGTATCTGCCCTGTCCTGAAAGAGTTTGGAGCAATGTTTTCTGCTCTGCAAAAGAGTGCTCCGTGCTATAACGCACTTAACACACCCAGACCTTCTTGAGTGCCCCTAGACTACCAAGGAAAACTACTCCTTCCTGATTTTCATAGTCTCTCAACTCAGCATGCTATCTATTGAAATAAACAAAACAAACCAAAAGAGGAGAGAACATTACCTTCGCATGTTGTGCAAAACTGACTCAGTTTAAAGACTGTACCACACCCGACTAACAGAAGGGATTGTATCTCTGGTAGCAGCTTTTCAGAACACCTGTCTGCCAGAGAAGAGAACTCTCTCTTACAGGCTTTGAAACAGC
>JBCJKH010011594.1:5295-15480 GCA_039877255.1 Loriculus beryllinus | reverse complement strand
CCTTAGTGGCAAGGTATGGTATGTCTGTAATTCATTCTTTCTGTATTTGCCGTGAAACTTCTTATGAAGTATTCTACCATGATATAATTTGTCTAAAATAATAACTCTTCAGGAGAAACAGATTTTTGGTGGGGTTAACTTTCTTTGAGATGCAACAACATTAAAGAAAGTGCCTGATGCATTGTTCACATCTATAGAATTTTACACCTGCTTTACAGCAATGGTACTTCTTAAATAATTCACGCAGTTGGGAAATTTGCAGTGCCCATGCTAAAATGGCATTTATTAACACTTTGTCATTTTTCACTGTAGAAAAAGTAGCACAGATAACTTCCAGTGAAGTTCTTCCCTTCTTACTCTGAGAATGATTGATGGTTAAGTTTGATTTTTATTTTTTTTTTAAGCTTAGTTTCTGTATACGTATTTCTTTAGAAGAGGTGTATCTAGGATGTAGATGATGTATACTCAAGTATTTATATTTAAACATGTATTCGGTTAAGCCAGTAACTTCCCTGGTTTAAAGAATTACACACTAGTTGCTACAGAAAAAATTGGTTTGTTTACTTGGCAGTTAAAGGTTAACATATGCATGCAGACCCCTAACATGAAATGTTCTTGTCACTTAAAGATAAATTCTGCCTGAGTTCAGTTACACTTAGTAACAAAATTCAGTTACAGTTGGTGACAAAGTACCTGACTGCTCTTCCTCCAAAAAGACTTCAATATAGACTTAC
This sequence comes from Loriculus beryllinus, assembly GCA_039877255.1. Classification (NCBI taxonomy): domain Eukaryota; kingdom Metazoa; phylum Chordata; class Aves; order Psittaciformes; family Psittacidae; genus Loriculus; species Loriculus beryllinus. Next base: position 14,746 of record JBCJKH010011594.1, on the reverse strand, counting down.
CTAGAGACATCAGATGCACCGCGAACAACTCCTCTGCACAGCTCCTCTGTTTCTGCACAGTGATGAACTGTTATTACTATCTTTAAAAGAAAACTTTTTGAAAGTTGCAGTTTGTTTGTTTGGTAATAATGCAGATTATTGATTTAGAAGAGCCTGTCTACTATTTTCTTGATTGCGGTGTATTTTCTCAGGTATTCTGTTTCACTATGGATACAATTTTATTTCCTCTAAGTCTTTGCCTGGTTTGTTTTTTGGGTTTGTTTTTTGAATATTTACTTTTTCCTGTACTATGGACTGTTGGCCTGCTCCCCAAACCAATCCATATCAGTCTGTCAGTGATCTGAGCAACCTGGTTTAGGGGAAGGTGTCCCTGCTCATGGCAGGGAGTTGGAGCTAGATAATCTTTAAGGTCCTTTCCAACCCAAAACATTCTATGATTTCTTCTTCACCTATTGCACAAATTTTTACTGTTCAAATTTTTAACTCCTTTCAACTGATTTAACCCCTTTGGACTAGGGATTCTTGAAATCCGCTTCAGTCCTTCTTTCAGTAACCCATTGGTATCCTTTGGTATACTTTATTAGAGTACGTGCATTTGTGAGGATTTCATCAACTAGTAAAGAAAAATCCTATTCAGGAACTCAGGCTTTGTGTGGTACTACATATTAAATGTTTTTTTTACAGTCCAGTTTATCCTCTGATAATGTAGCTAAAGCAAGTTAGTAAAAAATTAATTGGGCAATATTTTTAAATTCCTATTTGGAATACCAAAACTAATAAAATAACAATGGACCCTGGATTTTTGTTTTTTATTTTTTTTTTCTTGTGCGGAAGTCTAAGTTCAGGCCTCTACACTTGAAGACATAGAGTTGTTTCTTTACTCAAGAAACTACCTAACTTACTTGACTTAACCTAACTTAAATGATAACCCAAAACCATTCTTTCTTGCTGACTTCAATATCCTGTAATACTGAAACCATACATATGTAGTTTTTATTGTTTATAGTGCAGTGGTTAATTCGTAGAATTCATTTCTGTATCTTTAGATGGAAAGCCAAACCACACAAGGTAGAATGATCTTTGGATATTCAGGGACAAAATGCATGGCAAAGGTTGTCCTTTGATTTCCAGTCTGTATCATTTCTTTATGGATGGTATCGGTTAACTTCCATGCACATTGTCTAATTCTAAATCACTGCATGCAACAGTGATTCTCAGCTGGGTTGACCTCAACTGTTTTCATCTGGGCTGCATGCTTAATTTGTACCTTTGCATTGCTGGTTGTAGACAACGTGGCTTAAGCTGTGCTGGGAGGAGGGTGGGTTTTGTTTTCTCCAGATAAAACTGCATTTTTAATTCATATTGTGTAATAAATGCTTATAAATTTAGGTTTCTTAGATACTGCTTTTAATGGGAAATGGCAGTAGCAAAATAGCAAACTAAAATCTTGTATAGGCAGCAGAACAAATCAAAGCTCTACTAGTCTCGAACAAGATATATTCATCATACTGAGAGTTTATAGTAGCTATGACTTGATTCTGATAGGAGCTACTTTATCTGCATTCAGTTAATTGAGTCAGTATGTGAAACAGAACCACCTTGTTCTGATAATATGAAAAGATATGATCCGTTTTTGATTAACCAATAAATATGGTAAAGAACATTCCATTATTTCCGAAAGGTGGCTTAGGGCATAGCTAGCAGGTGAAGAGCAGTGTGCTAATGATGTTTGAATTCATTTCTCTGAGGCAGAGAACTTTTCAAAAGTTGAGCTTTTCTTCTCTACAAAAAATTAAAAATCTGACCGTAAATATGCAAACAAGTGCAGGAAGGCAGCCTGTAGGAGGAGGTAGTATTTCCATATCCACCAAATGGGAGGAGAGATGCAGAGAGAAACTGTCTAGCTGCCAGTAACACTTGAAAGAAAATTTTTGAGTATTACATTCCAAGAAGTACAGTCTGGCTCCCCATGAAAAGTACTTTGACTATAAAGAGTACTTAAGGTATTGATTCATATATGAAGATAACTAGAATAAAACTTTATAATTGGAGATACATTGCTTGAGAAGTGACAGAGAACTGAGCATGCCTAGTGAAAACATCGTTGATATATCTTGCTGTGAATAGAAGTGTTCTTTTATGAGGAAACCTCAGTTCATCTTTCTTGATTGAATGTTTTATTTATTTTTTTTATATCTATCTATCGATCTATTTATGGGTATATATATGGCTTAAGTATTTGTCATTGAAATAATACCAGTTGTTCATTTAAGATTTAGGCATGGTGTTGAAGAAACGTAATTTCATGTTTGTTTTAATTTTTAATGGGATCTGCTATTAGCTATCATTCTTAAATTTGTGGTCTAGGATTTATTTAGCAAGTCAGTGTAGCCAGTAACCTAAGCTCTTATAAGAGTATTTCTGGCTTCAGTGAGAGGCTGGGTAAGGATTTACTTCTAATGAATCTGTATGTCATTTTATCCCAATAGAAATCTCTAAAGTTGCAGTATGTAAGCAAAATTAGCTTTGCACAGTACCCTTACTAGAAGAGTAAAGTTGAGAACAAGAAAGGTCATATAAGGTCACTTGTCTACAGTTTAATGACTTGAGCTATATTTGGCGTACTCCGTTTCCAATAGTACCTTTCAGAGTACAGGTTTTGTGATAATGATTATTTCAACATGTCTTCAGTTCTGCTGGCAAAAATCAAAAGATGCAAAGGAAGTCCAAATACCTTAGGAGAAAAAAAACCCAACAAAACAAACCATGTGTTGAGCGTCATCAGGTTGAAGTTTATTTGTTTGACTCTTGAAGAAAACAAAGTTCAAAATATATGTGTCTGTATATACATGTATATATATATATGAATATATATATATATTCAAACAGATGCTTGATTGTTCTTGCATATTGCTATGAGATTCAGACACAATTATCTTCATCAAGTCCTACTTAGCGCTCTTGACAACAGACAGAAGCTTGAACAGTTATGATCTTAAGCTCATGTTTATATATTTTAAGCTATCATTACTAATAAAAAAAAAATAAAAAAGGAATGAACAAGCAATTATTAATAGTTGCCTTGAGATACAAGTAGAAAGAGCAAACACAGTATAAAGCAGAGATCATATTTTTGTCTTAGGAGCTGGCTGAGCTACACTGAAGTAAGTTTGGATTTTTTGTGATGTTTCAATCCTGTCTTTAAGTTTATGCTTGTAATAAAAGTTAATAGACCTATTACGGTTGGAGCTGTAATACTGCGTTGTACATTTAGATATACTATATGTACAAAACAACAGTTCAGTGAAGTGTAATAGGTTGAGAAACCCACTTTTCAGCCTCTGATGCCATTTCTTCATCCTGAATTATTCCCACAAACCTGGGCAATATGCTTTATGACATGTCTTTTCTGTTTGCCTTTTCAGGATACTAAAGCAGAGTGCATTTCCTCTGTAGAAACTGAGGACAGAAAAGTAAGTGGCTTGTTTTAATGTTATTTATCAGGCAACTCTAGGAAGTGGGGTCTTTGGTTGATATTTAACTAAACCATGTCAAAATATGTTGACTTATATGTGTATATTTTAAAAAGTTTTCTAGCAATGACTTTTCTGATGTTGTATTTTAACTTCACTGGGGACAAAATAATATTATTCTATAGAATACAGTTGTGTTAGAAATTTGTATAACTGCTTGTTCAGAAGGGAGTTGTAATCTTCATGTTTTTAAATTATCAATAGCTTAAAGGCAATTCCACTTTCTGTTCTTAATTTCCATTATTAGCAAAATTGTTGTGCCATGATAATGTTGGCATACCATGTTAAATACTTGTAAACCAGCAAGATCAGGACTGCTTTTTCTTGCTTTAGAAGCACTATCTGTGGTATTAATTTTATTCTTTTTTTTATACTTCTAAACAATTGATGCTTGAAAAAAAATATGTATTTCATTTTTTATTTTCTGTGAATAAGTTTAAAATGTTTTCACTTGTGTTCTTCACTTGTTTTAAACAATATGTTATGACATGTATGTTTAAATATGCTTGCATGAAGTTACATTTTTAGAAGGAATTCTTAAATTGAAGTACTGTCAGTTTCCACAATTGAAACCTGGCTTCTAGCATTAATAACATCATATTCTCAATTTATATTTTGAAGCAGTCAGTCTTTTTTGGCATTAGTTTAACTGTGCTGTAACATATGATACCCCTGTTCTATTACTTAACATTCCAGATGGTTTTCTGTTGGGTTTTTTTTTCTATGGGTTGCTTTTGTTTGGTTTTTTTTAACTTCTTTTGGCCACTGCATCATCCTGTGAGCATTCAGCAGCTCCTCCTTTTAAAAATAGCTGTTGAGGGGGGAGAGATTGCTGCAAAAACTAGGTTTTATTACCCAGCACTATAACTACGCACTTTAGTTCATGGCCGCTCAAAGTCTGTAAAACAACATCTTGTAAGTCTGATGTGAAATGCTGTTGAAGTTAGGGCAGAAAATCACAATTCATTTGCTTTGTTGTGACAACGGTTCTGCAGAATTTCAGTGATTTTTCAACATCTTCAGGAATGAAAAGAGGGAATTATTTTGAGCTATGCAAAATCATACTAAGAATTCAATTAAGATACTAAACTGTCAATATGACTAGAAAAGAAAGTATGCTGTATCTTAGATACCAAGCAGCTCTTAATGCTGTCTGTTGAAGTCCTCTATACTAAGACGGGTTGAATTTCTTACATTTAAATGAAGAAAACACTGAATGTTTTACTCCGATGTGTATCAGTATAATAGAACTAGTTTATTGTAGGGTAATTGCAAGGACAGTAAACAAATATAAGCAGAATTTTTTGAAATCTAGAAATGCTGTCAGCTTTATCACATGGCTTAAAAATACTCCAGTGGTATGTTTAAAATTGCTGTATATTAGCAAAGGACTACAAAATTTGTGTCAATAGGATCAGTAACTTTGATGTATTGCTTTAAGAGTTGAAACATGCATTTTCCTGTGCATTAAATTTAAGGAATTAGCCTTGTTATTTATAATCTTAATGCTGTTTCAGTTCACTAGGTGGCTTAGGGTCTTTGTTGTTGTTCAAAGCATTTTAAGAAACCAAATCATTCTTGCTTTGCTGGGCTTTTTTTGTTTCTTTTATTGACTTAATGGCTTCTATAAACTGCATTCTCTCTATGTTTTCTGATTTTGTTTTTTGTAAAATTTCCAAATTCTCCTGCATTTCATCTCTGCTTTTTTTCTAGGCTGAATTGAATTTGAACTAGTGACAAATTATGCCTCCTTGTTTCTTGTGCAGCTACTTCCACTTTTTTTTTTCTCAAGCGTTTTGCAGATGCAGAATGAACTGAATCAAAATTAGGGTCCATGTGTTCATAGTAAAAACTAACCAAGAAACAAAGGGTTTACATAAAGTATATTCAATTAAAAAAAAAATAAATTGTAAGAAATAATACGAACCCTTTTTCATTAAAGAAAGTTAGCTGGTTTATTTTTGGTTTTGTTTGGTTTATGTTTCCTGCTGACATTTTAAAATGGAGGTGGAATCCAGTTCTGGATTACTGAATCTGTGTAGTTTATCTCTGTGTCAAGTAGTGAGTTTGTGAAAACGGTGAGCACATGCTGTGTTATTTAATACCTCTAACATCAGCTGGTACATGTTACTGTGAAACTCAGGCATTTAGATTTCAGGTTTGAGCATTAGCTGTTATAAAGCTGTCTAGGTGTTTAAACTGTTGGTTTATGCTAAAATGCAGTTTGGGACCTTATTTCTAAACACCAAGATCTAACTTTTCAGTGTGGGTAGCAGCTACTAAACTGCACAGCCAAAAGGTTCTTTTTATTGCTTGAATAATGGGAAAAGTTAACAGCCTGGTACGCTTTGGACTGCAATCATAGTAATGTGTGTGTTGTATTTCTTTTTATTGCAGCCTTCCTTTTATGTACCAGATGCACCAACCTGTAACAAGAAAACTGATCTTTTCTTTTTTTCCACTGTTTTATGATAGTAGGATTTCTATCTCAGTATAGGAGCTGTGTATCTTAACGCTTTTTTTTGGCTTCAGTGATTGCTCTGAGTTGGAGTGGTTTCCTGAGAAGTGAGCTATCTTCACTGGCTTGGGCTGTAAAAACTAGCCCAGCTGCCTGATCCCAGAAAGGGGAGCTTCATCCAGTGCAGAATATGTTATCTCTACTGGGACAACCACGACACTGAGACCGAGTGAGGGAAGTGAAGTGAAAGAGCATGAAATTCCCATGTTATGCCTTATTACTTTGTTGACCTGTTGTGATCGCTTTTCTCCCTTCTTGCTCTTAGGAGCAGTGGCACAAAGGTGAGAAGCCATCACAGGCTGTCCAAACTTACTGTGAAGTCTGGAGAGTCTTTCTTGATTTGTCTCTTTCTTACTGCATCATTAAGGTTGTCGAGCTGGAGATCTGGAGGTTCTCAATGTTGCAGTGCTGTGTGCCATGAATTTCTCATCCTTTTGACTATAATTACTGATGCCTTGAGGTTTACAGTCTCCTGTGAGATCTTGCCTCACTAATCACTAAAGAGCAGACGTGAGGTTTTGGGTTATAGTTTGGTTGTTGACTTGGAAAACGTGCAGTTTTTATCCAACAATAATGACCACCTGCTCAGTTCTCTAGCTTTCAGATATAGAAACTAGAATTAATGTAGTGAATTGTCTGGCAAATTTATCTTCATTATGTGAACTTGTTGAAGCATTTTAAAAGCACAAGAATGTAATAAATACCTATACTGTTGACATTTTAGGTTTTATCTTTTTTTCTGTGTTTGGTTCCAGAACTGAAGCTTCTACCAAGCTTAAGTGGCCAAATTACTTCACATTCCTGGAATATATATTATTGATGACCTATACAATGATAATCAAATAAAGATACATCAGTCTTGGTTGATGGTAATGCATTTTTTCTTGTTTATTGAAAGCATAAATTAGGAGCTTAATGTACTTTATAGAACCTGAAACATTGTAAATAAATATTTTTGGTTTATCTAGGTTGAAATCAAAACACACTACTGCAATTAGGGCATGCATCATTAGTATCTAATAATTTGCACTTCCATAACAGAATATACTGCTAATGTACTATATCATTAGTCATTAATGGTAAATTTTCCTAGTCAACAACCAAATATAAAACTGGAAGGTGCCTTTTCTTGTAATCTTTTTCCTAAAGTTTCTTTAACTTCTGAAATAGAATTTCATGTAACCATGGCTAAAACATTACCTGAAGGCAAACTTAAAATTTAATAACTGTAATTAGTATTTTGAAATATTCAAAAAATGACAAAATAGCATTTAATGATCCTAGCCAATTTTTCGTTATGATCTGTCTCTCCTTTCATTGTTCCTTCTTCTGACCTTTTTATGTAAGATTCTACTTACAATTTCTGTGAGGAAGAAAGCTCTCAGGTTTGAGAATATCATAGGATCATAGAATGGTTTGGGTTAGAAGGGGCCTTAAAACTTATCTAGTTCCAACCCTCTTGCCACAGGCAGGGACACCTCCAACTAGTGCTCAAGGTCTTGTCCAGCCTGGCCTTGAACGGTGCCAGGAATGGGGCATTCACAACTTCTCTTTGTTCAAGGCTGACTACAAACTGAAAATATTCCATGAACGGCATCAGATGACAATGGTCTGCTGTAACTGGCCTGTATTATTGTGCGTTCCTAGAGTGTGTTTACCAGTGCCAGCAGTGGACCCACAAGTGCGTGTATGACTCATTTCCTACCACATGGGTATTCTTTGCTGTGCTTGTCACACCCAACCTGTTCTGTTTTGATCTTATACAGTCATTCTGAACATTGTGATATTTGATCTATAATGAATCGTGATCATGGAAACATCTCAGCTTTGCTTTTCAAAGAAACATATGTAGAAACATGTCTTTTGAATTTTCACAAAACAAACCCTGGTCAAAACCACCAAGTGTGAGTTTTGTAAAAATATATTGATTTCTGACACTAGTTGCATGATGTTTTGGAATTTGGGTCATAATTGCAAAGCCTGTGGCGTTTTTCAGCATGAAGTTTTGCTCTTGCAAGGGTTATGACAATTTTTTGTTTGGTGTTTGTTTTTTTTTTCTTCTACCTGCGTTTTCCAGTATAACTGAATGGTTGTGACTGAAAAGAATCAATAAGGATATTGGCCATTTTGCCAAAAGGGTGACCATGTGGATTCCTGTACAATCTTCTCTTCCATTAGATGTAACCAAACTCTGGTCTTGGTCTCCAGTCTTAGAAGTGTCTTAATATGTGAAGGCTTTGTTTTGTTTTGTTTTGTTTTCTCTTACACCAGCTTCATCACCTGCCATTACCTGAAAAACCTGCCCTTAATGAATCTTCCAAATCTTTTTTTTAATCTCAGTTCACTTCTTCATTTTGTCTGAGCAGTTACCTGGAAAACTGAGACCTTGAAAACTGAATGGGAAATCACCTTATGGTGGTGACCTTTCTGTGCTGGAGAATTTTGTTTCAGCTGTTTTTTACTGTGCTAGGAATGTTTTATTCTTCAGCTTTAGCTTCTTCATTTTTATTTTAGCATACTGTTTTTAGTAATAGACTCACTTTTGCTGTAATGTGCAGTGACATTCTCCTCAGTATTCCTTGCAGGAAATGTAATGCTGACTGTTAACTAGCAGCTAAGTGTTATTGGCTTGGTGGCTGAAGGTCACTCCAGATATCTTGCTTCATTTTCTGTTCTTGAGAAGTGGTTCATGCATCTTGACTTTAAAATTTACCACTTTGGAGCTCAGAGTGCAGAGGCTTTATGAGAGCAATAGACTTTATGGGTATGCATTAGGCCAATAACATGATAGGTCAGTAAGTTAGAAAATTTCCCTGTAGTGACATAATGTTTCATAACTCCCTATTGCCTTCTGCAGGATATGGTACAGGCAGTAATGCCTTTCCTTTTCTATGGCTGCTGTGGAAAATATTTTGTAATTTATTTTTTTTTAGTACCTTCTGTCAGAGGATCTCCAAGTACTTTGCAAACAAATTAAAAACACCTGTGAGGAAAGTATTTACATTTATATTGCTCATGTTAAATATGGGAAACTAGAAGTGTGAAGGGGAGACACAGGCAAGGTTACAAAGGGAGTCTGAGACAAAATGGGAAAAAGAAACTGCATTAGCTTTACCTATTCTCTGGTTTTGTTTTAATTAATTTATAATGATCATATGAAAATGTTTTCCATTAAAATTTAAGGGAAAAATGTTTTCTTAGTAGTAGGAAGAAAATTTATCCCATTTTTTTAAATGTTGTTCTTCCAGTTACTCTGGGAGCCAATTAATGAGGGTATCAAATAGTGATGATGGGTGCTGATAGCAATTCTGGTGTATTGTGTGCAGTTCTGGTGTATTGTGTGCAGTTCTGGTGTCCTCAACATAAAAAGGACATGGAACTGTTGGAACAAGTCCAGAGG
>JBCJKH010011593.1:0-13788 GCA_039877255.1 Loriculus beryllinus | reverse complement strand
CACAAGCGTGTCAAGGTCCCTCTGGATGGCATTCCTTCCCTCCAGTGTATCCATCGAACCACACAGCTTGGTGTCATTGGCAAACCTGCTGAGGGCGCACTCAATCCCACTGTCCATGTCGGCGACAAAGATGTTGAACAAGACCAATCCCATCAGAGATCCCTGATGGATACCACTCATTACTGGTCTCTAGCTGGACACTGAGCCATTGAGCACATCTTTTTGTGTGCTGCCATTCAGCCTATTCTTTACCCACTAAGTGGTCCATCTATCAAATTGATGTCTCTCCAATTTAGAGACATCTGTTATCTTTCTGTGGCACTATCTAGTTATTTACAATACCAACCTAATTATAATTATGACTGCAAAGAACATCAATCACTGTCTAAAATTTCAGGTCTCGCAAAATTCAAGCAAAAATTGTAGACTGAAACTGTTAAAGGTATTTATTTCCTCAACTATTATCTCAGAATAATTTTAAGATAAAAAAACAAGTAGATGGTACTTGCAGTAATTAAACAAATATGCAAACTTTGTGAAATTATTTAAGCTTAGTTATTTGCCTAGTTATATATATTGTGAATATTTTCCCAGAAGAAGGTACATAAATAAGAAATAGGCTGTATGTTTAGATATATTCAAGGCAGAGCTAGACAGGTCTCAGCTTTCACTGGCCAGTTCAGCACAGGTACACTAAATGATTTCTACTCCTCTACCTGTACATGTGGTAGTCCAATATCCTGAAGTGAAACCACAGTGGTGAGAAAGACTAGAACATATTATTAGCATGAGAAGAATAAAAATTTTTCAAACATACTACCACTAGCAGTACTGAAAGCAACCAACAAAATTGCATTTGAGAAGCAGTCTATTCATTTATCAGTAACATTACATGATATAATTAGAGAAATTGTGAGATGTCTTTACTGATTGATTAATCAGGAAAATATAAATAGATATTAATTACTGCAATGGACTGGGATGTATACTATAGGATCAGACCAATGCAATACTGGCACTTTTCATAGAAAGGAAAAGAGATTTAAAAGTTTTCAGGACTCCTGAATCTTCATGTCACTACTTCTAAATTCTTATACTCTTGCTTTTTACCTGAGGGTATAGCTGAATTATTTACAGTATTTCTTATGATGCAGACATCTGAAAGCCTTGATTCTCAGTCAGAGCACAAACTTATGTTATTAAAAAAATGTACATCCTAGTTAAGTATTTGGGGGAGACAGCATAATCAGCAGTATATATATATATATATTTTAATGCTGTAGATCTATGAAAACAAAATTTCCTGACTCCTAGAATAATTTTCTGATCTGTATGTATTATTAACTGTTCTTACAGCTTCAGAGTTTAAAAAAGTTATAAATGTTTCTTTCATGCAATCATAGAATCATAGAATTGTTAGGGTTGGAAAGGACCTTAAATATCATCTAATTCCAGCTGCCTGTTATAGTCTCAAAGCCCTGTCCAACCTGGCCTTGGACACTTCCAGGGATGGGGCACTCATAACTTCCTTAAACAGGTCCCTTTGTCATAGAAGGAGATCATATAGACAGGACCTTTCTTTCATAAATTCATGCTGATTGGGCCTGATCAACTGATTGATCTGTATGTGCCACATAATAGCACACAAGATGATCCTGTCACCAATGTCAGACTGACAGGACTGTAATTCCCTAAATCCTCTTGCAGTTCCTGTAGATGTGCATCACATTTGCTAACTTTTCCAGTCAGCTAGGACCTACTTGTTCAGCCAGGACTGCTGGTAAATGATTGAAAGTGGCTTGATGAGCACTTCTTCCAGCTCCCTCAGTCCCCTTGGGTGCACCCCATATGGCCCCATGGACCTGTGTGTGTCTGAATGGCGTAGTAGGTTACCAACCATTTTCCCTTGGATTATGGAAGCTTCATTCTGCTCCCATTCCCTGCTTTCCAGGGATCCAGGGAATAACTTGTTTTCTTATATGAAGGTCTCTTCCAGTGAAGGTCCCTTCCAGTCCTTTTTTTCTACAGTTCCATGATCAGAAAAATATCTCGAAATACTACATAAACTATGAAACTGCTACTGTGAAGGTTATTGTCCTGTGAAATGTACAGGTATATCCATCTTTTCATATATCATAAAACTGCAGATGATAGAAAAGTAAATACTGCAGGATGTTCAGTTTCTGTTCTTTGCATGAAGGTGAACTAGTCTGCTTTTTGTCTTTCTTGCCTACCAGCAAAGAGTTTGGAACACCAGAAAATTAGCAAAGAGAGAAGGACAGAAAAAAAGATAGGAATTTGATAATGGATAGTAACACATACACAAATGGAGGAAGCCCTAGAGAAATATATAGGAGTGGCAGAGAAGAATCTTTTTGGCAGGAATAGGGAGAATCATGAGAAAAACAGCTTTAGAAAGCAATGTGAACTAGAAAGACTCATGATACAACAAAAAGACATCACAACGTGTAGGAGAAGCTTGCATGATATAAGAGATTTAATCTTCTAGGAAACTGCTTCTAAGAGCTGACTATAAAACAGTGGCTTGTTTAAAGCTGTAGATTAGATTATTTACAATGCTATATAAAATTTCTCATGATAGGATGTACAGACACTCACTGTCTACTACCTACTTTATCTAAAACCTACTTTATCTAAAAGATAAGCTATTTGCATGATAGCATGTTACTAAGTGCAGTGCTTGCAAGGTGTTTATGAACTCTAAATTTATACCTTATCCTGTTTCATCTTTGAGTATTTATGTAGCCACATTCCTCATGCACACATAGATGTAAAATATAATCATCAAATTCTTTGTGGCTGGAAGAGATGCACTGAAGCTTCTGGGACATGCTGAGAATCTACACAGAGCCTGGAAACCGTTAATAAAACTAACTTCTCTAAACAAGAGAGATTATCACTTCAGCTTTCCACGCAGAACACAGAGATAGGTACTGAAGGCTTACGTTCACAAAATGCTAAATGCTAATTAGAGGCTCTTACTGGCAGCTCACAGAATGCACCTAAGATAGATGTACGGCTTAAATCCTTGTAAATTTGTAAATCTTAATTGGCAGATAGCATCAATTTTGCCTTTGATTGATAATGCTCTATAATCTGCAGGAGATAAGCAGATAATTGTTTAATTTAAAAACAAAAGAAGAAATCAGTTCTTTCCAGAAAAAAGGAAGGAAGGGAGGAAAGGAGGAAGGAAGGAAGGAAGGAAGTAAGGGAGGAAGGGAGGAAGGGAGGAAGGGAGGAAGGGAGGAAGGGAGGAAGGGAGAGAGGGAGGGAGGGAGGAAGGAAGGAAGGAAGGAAGGAAGAAGGAAGGAAGGAAGGAAGGAAGGAAGGAAGGAAGGAAGGAAGGAAGGAAGGAAGGAAAGAATTCATTATTATAATCAGCATGCTGTCATATTAGATCCTGGTAGGAGGTAACACAGTACTGCAGGTTCTGTCATCTGATTTCCTTCTATTAAGGAGGAGGTGGTCTTTTGTATATGATGTAGCTGGGTTGCCTTCAAGATGGAAGACTTATCCATACAGAGAAACCTACTTCTCTAATCAGCTGGACAGCAGAAAACTATAATTTAACGTGAAAATTTAAACATTGCACAGATGAGATTTCATACTTGAGCTTGCTTTGAGTTGATGCTGCATCGTATGACCTGCCGATTAAATTTAATCTTGAAGCAGTTTTTTTCAATTTATATAGCTATAATTTGAGAGTATCATTTTCTGTTGTGTGATATAGACTGGTTTCCTGAGTGGAAATAGCTGAAATATTCAGATACTGTCTCCCTCTTTTTTGGCACTGTAACATCTCACCAGAATCCGTGGAACCAGCCACAGTCATCTTCTGCTATTCTGTTAAATTTAGTTCCTTCTTTAGATCTCCCTCCAAGCTGAATATTCCATTTTCTTTTAGTGACTTGGAGGCTGAAAAGACATCCAGCATACTCGTAATCTTATGCTTAAAGATTTATATGGAGATTGCATAGAACTGTTCCAGTTGTGTATTTAATCTGTTGTATGAAATTTCTTCGCTACAAAGCTATGTTACCTGTTTTATGTCTGAATGTTTCCTGCAATAGGCTTTGTTTCAGGCATTTTACTATTTTTAGGAATGCCTGTTGTCTCAAGACCTCCAGACTTTACCTGACATTCTTGCTCGTGTATCCTTCGGTTTTGTGTGAAATTATAAGTAGTGAATTTTAAGTGGAATGTACTTTATCTTTTTCTCATCCATTAAGCATTGTGAATGAGATTTGTCCGTTCTAATGAAGTACCACAAGTTAGATGTCTTGAGTTTTACTTAGGTGTGTAGGCTCCCATCCCTTTTGGACAGTGTGAGCAGATTTTTTTTTTATCTTAGAGATGTATGTTTAACTCCTTTGTATCCACAACCAGATCAGATCAACCAGATCAGATCAATCCGTGTGTACACACTGTGCAATTACATGATGGTTTCTGCTGCTTCTGAAAACTGCTACTTGCAGCAGTGCAGCTATGGCAAGGCATTTGACACAAGCTGTAAGATCTTACTGGATTTATTCAGTTGCTGAACTGTGCGTTGTAGCATACTACATGGCTAGAAAAATCTAGTTTAAAGCTAGTCCTGTACAAACTGCAATCACTGCAGAAATTCTCAGAGATACAGCCTATTACAGCTCCATGGATTTACAGTTCTTTGCAGATCTTCTAAACTCATCCCACTGAGTCTGAGAGAAGCAAATTTCCATGCTTATTAAATATATCTCTCTTTAGTAGTTCAGGGAGCATTTTAGGACAGGAATTCTCTGATTAACCCTTAATCACAGCAAAAGAAGTGATTTGAATGAAGATTCTCTTTTTGGTCCTGGATCTTCTTGGAGACAATCTAAGATGGACATTGATATAAATGTCCAGTTCTCCAGTCTAAAATGAATGGCTGCCACTACTGAGTCCCTGAAAAAAATACATCTCATCCTTTACTCAGCACTGGAGCTTTTGGAGAAAAATTATCAAGGGAAGTCCTAAAGGATTTTCCTGAAAATCTTTTCCCAAATGAAACTCAATGAAATACTACAGCTTTAAGTTTTCACACCAATTCCTTCTAGAATAAGCTCACTCTTTTAGAGATCAGCTTTAAAAAGCAAAGGAAGCCAGCTTTCAAGTGAATTGTGGTTGGAGAAAAGAACAGGCTTCAATTTGTCTTTATAGTAGATTGATATAACCCTGAAATGTAATTACGAGTACTTCAGAAACTAGTACAAATATAAAGACATATATGTATATGCATACTGTATTTGCATTCTTGCCTACACTTTCTGTGTGATAGCAATAATAGTAATAATAATCTTATACTTACTAAACTCCATTTATCTGGTGACCTCAAGAAGCTTTAAAAATATCACTTTAGCACACTGGAGTTTCCTACATATTATAATAACACTTTAAAAACATAATTATGCAGACAGAAATATAATAAGTGTGATTTTATTTATTAGGAGGGGAAAGGTAGCTTATAATAAAACCAATTAATATGTGTGAGGTTGGATACGGTAATTGCACCTGGAGCTAAATACACTTTAAACACTGCAATGACTATACAGCTACAATTCTGCTAATAAACCTTGTTTATCACATGTAAGCAAAGTGCTCTGTTGAATCTTCTACAGTAACTCCTTCTTACCTAATCCAGATTTCAATTGTGATTTGCAGAGGTCGAGAAATACAGTAGCGGACCAAGTAACTATAACATTGTAGAAAAGTTGTCCATTCTAATCCTGTTGAGCAAATTCAATGGATTATCTTTAATACAAAACATATACATACAGAAAAATATTGTTTCAATTTTAAATCATTAATGCCTTCTCATATTTGAATTTATTAATTAAATAGGCTCTAAATTTTTTAGCAGGCTTAAATAGCTCTATTTGATAGATTTTGCAAC
This sequence comes from Loriculus beryllinus, assembly GCA_039877255.1. NCBI lineage: Eukaryota > Metazoa > Chordata > Aves > Psittaciformes > Psittacidae > Loriculus > Loriculus beryllinus. The sequence continues at coordinate 7,856 of JBCJKH010011593.1, read as the reverse complement.
TACTGAAGCAGTTGCCATTAACAACAGTTCTCATTTAAAACAATAACAACCTTCTTCCTTACAAGCATTAAGAAACTAAATTCAATTGAAATCCCAGCAGAAAATCTTGAATCTTTAACATGTCTTTTAGTGTGATAATAATTATATTTTTTCATATTCTCAGAATTATGAAATACAGATTTTGAAATAAACAGATGGGTATGCAAATTTTCATTCATAATGTGTATGTGTATGTATCTGACTGACGATGGTGAAACCACATTTGTGATTTCAGCCAGAGAAGGGTGTTTTGCAGATATGTCTATAGCTAATAAATTGAGTATGTAAAGGGTAAAAGGAGTTTCATCAATGCTTCGTTCTATGCTAAAATACATTGGAAATGAAAGGTCTTCAATAAGAAGTCAGAATTTTGACCAAACTCGGTATCTTACCTGTTGCCTTGTATTTCAGCAGTACATACTTGCTATTGACAAGCAGCAAAGGGGAAGGAGGTAAATTTTTTTTGCAGCGCTAAGAAGGGGCAGCTCCTGCCTATATTCTGCTAGTAAGGGTTCTGCTGAGAGTGACTCTTTGCAGACCCACACAGGGCTGCCGCTCTAGCTGGCATATCTAGCATAGACATCTTTCCTTTCTTTTCCAGGTCTGCTCTCAACAGTGTTCTAGCAATCCTGAAGACTGTAGAGGCCAATGCAATAAAATCCCCTATAACCACTTTAAATTCTCTTTCTCCTGGGTAATGGTCAGTTTGACTATTCCGCTGCCACCGTAAAAATGCCACAGTGAGGCTGGAATTCAGTGCCTTGCTCTTTGCAATGCCTTGTTTCCTGCAAATTCTAGCATATCATTTACTGCTTTCATTAACCTTCTCTGAAATTCTAGTATTAAATCTTTCAAAGTGAATCTGTGAATGTGGGACTCAGAGGCTACTGAGCTCATAGCATTGCTTCATATATGAGGATTACAGTACTTACATGCCATTTTTCAATTGCTGTAATTCATCTAAGCAACTTGTTTGCCGCAATAGACCAAGAAGCTATATTTATTGAACAAAAATCACTTACATTTTTCTTAAGAGTGGTCAAAGTTCAATGCTAAGGTCTTTGCATTGCTGATTGTGTAGGAAGAGAACCCTTAACTCCTGACAACGAAATTAAGGGGATTTATACTCTCAGGCACACTCAAACTCTGATTGAATCAGGACATCAGAGCCTTTGAGAATGCACAAGAAATTCAGATTTTTTTTTTTTTGCAAGCCTGCATTGTCTTGCATTTAACCAAGCTGACAATTCTTGCATTTATCCAAATGCAATTCTTGCATTTAACCAAACTAACAATTCTGTCTGCTCTCTTGCACTGCCTGCATTAAGCACTACTAAAATATTAATTTATAGTCCTTTTTCTTGCATATCCTTTCATAATCAGAAAAAATGACATGAGAAAATGAAGATGATGACAGAGATTTAAGTTGAAACTAAATAAAATGTGGCAAAGTACAGTAGCTTGGCAGGTGAAAAGACCCTCATTCAAAAAGGTCCTGAGCCTGGCTGACTGCATCTAACTAACAGATCCTGGTTTTTGCTCATATGAACATAGATGTCACCATACTTATTCAAATCATCAGGTCACACAAGCAGTTTACTGCAATTCCTGAACCATGTGCAGAAAACACTCCAGATAACACCTATGGAAAAGCCCTCTCACCTCAAAGCTTGCATTTATTATCCAATGCTAGAAAATACCTTGTGCCTTAAATCAAAATTTTTTCTATTCCTTCCGAAGCCTTCCAATGTGCACTATTTTTTCCCTGGGTTTTTTTTTTTTTTTTTAATAGATATTTCACTTTGATATCTTTTTTGTTTTACCTCAGCTAACCCCAAAAATGTCTGTCCATCACTCAAATCCTCCTGAGGCTTCATTCACAAAAATTCTCAAAATTCACAAAAATGCTCAAATGCCTTAAAATTATGATGTCTAATATCTACTGAAATGCTCAAAAGCCACTCAACTTCTTGATTTAGATATCAAAGCCCACCACCATGGCTACTGATTGAGCATTCAAGCTGGGTGTTCATATTGACCAGAGAATAGTCTTAAAAATCTGTGAGTCCCTTATCCTGGAGGATACCCAGTGTGCTTGTGTATTGCTATATACAGAAGGATGTCTCACAGGCAGTCTGTGTCTTTTCTGTGCCTCTGTAATATAAATTGGAGGAACATAGGTAGCATAAAGTACTGTATGTAAAGCTGTTCTCCAGAGATCATGTTTTCAGAGAAGTTACACAAAACCAGTGAAAATTTATTACATTCCTTTTGCAAATCCTGTTGGAATGGACTTGTGTTCTTAAGCACCTGACTGCTTTATTAATTGTCACCCTTACTCTTGCATGATACTGGGGGCAATGAGATTTGCCAATTATATGTTGTGGAAAATAATGATTTTTTATTACCCTCCCAACATTCAGTTTCACTCAGTATCCTTTTTTATTTATGTAATAAGAAAAGGTAAAGAGAAATTAATGAAGTGTCTTTTCTGAACTTTTAACTGTATCCTATAATGTCATTCAAAACCCTCTAAAAGGTACTCCTAAATATTTCTACATGTCCTGCTTCAATGCATTTGCTCACTATATACCACGCCGTCAATCAAAAATACACTGCCAAGGACTGTTGAGCTGATGTGTAGCTGAGTTTGTCACACATTTGCTGATTTGTCAGGAATCTGTTTCTAGGTCCTTCATTTGGCTACCATTGCATTTAGGCAAACAAAGGCTGTTTACTTGTTTTAAAAGAAAATTCCTTTTACGTACAAACTGCATATTTTTTTCTTTTTTTTTTTTTTTTTTGGCTGTACCTTTTTTTCAGGCAAAAACCCTGTCCCTTCGTGTAAGTTTCCTTTACTTTTATGTAAGATTTATGATGCAGAGAATTGAACAAAAGACTCATGCTGGAGAATACTGATTTTTCATCACATCAGCTAGACCCATGGTTTACAACTTTCTTGTTTAACTTATGAATTAAAATTAATAAATTCTGAGAAAATTTGCCTTATGTCATATAATATGCAAACCTATGCAGAATAATGCCCTGAGATTTTTAATCCCATTAGTCAAAACTATGTAATAATAAGTTGATAAAGCCTGGGTTTTCACAGTTTCTTAGACTCCCAGAGGCCATGCAGATGATTTTCTCTTCAAGAAGTATTTGTTGATCACACCTCTTCTTATATACTGCTCTCCCCTAACATTATCACACAATGCAGATGAGTTGAGAATGCAAAGCATTTGCGATGGGTTAAATGGCCCTGTTCTGTGCCAATTCTACTTGCCTCTCATTTCATTAGCGAAGCGCATTAACACATTGTCTGGGAACAAGCTCATCTTCAGGGTCAGAGCTGAACCTGGGTCTGTGATATCAATCCTTGCTGCAGACAGTATATATTCAGACAAGAATCTGTGCAATAAAATGGCCTAGAGCTTTCACTGCTGTAAGTATGTTTGCCTCCATTGAAATCAATAGACCAGGGAAAATGTCTAATTCATGAGGGACTGGTATATATATTTTTTGGGTGTGATTCTCTTTTGCCTCTAACTAGTGCTTCTACTTACAACTATGCAGAATAAATGCAAATCTTTCCATTCTGCACTGGTTCTGCTTTATGCCTGCTATTTTCAGTTACTGCTTATCCTTTCATTTTGCAGCTAGCAGACAGTGAAAAAGTTTCAGTCATGTATATATATCATGTGGTTGCTATGCCTTTTAGGGCAGGGTAGTTGAAAGAATCTCTTAATATTATTACAGGTCTAAGTGACTGTAAACAACTTTGTAGCTTGTGTGAACAAACCTATATCTTCCAAGGATAAGTAAGCTATACTCTTATATTAGATTCCACATACAACGAGACTGACTGGACAGATTAGCCAAAAATCTAAAATAATTCTTGCTGTGTAATAGAATAGTTGCATAGTGGCCCTGAAGCATACATTTTAAATGGTTATATTACTAAATTAATAGAACTGTGTTTGGATACTCTTTTATTGGTACACAAAAGCTTCTGATTTAATATTGCACAATGACACTGAACAAATATAGTGATTCAAAGGAAAAATGCATTTGTTCCAGGGTAATATTATTTCTTCTGAGGAAAACAGAGGCTGATCTAACCTTTCGAACTTCATGAAGACATAAAGCTATAAAACTCAGACTGAAAATTATGAAGTAAAAGTATAATAGGTATTCTATTGCAGCAGCTGTGGGAGACACTGACTTCATTCTTTTTGTACGTTATCTCCTATCCCAGGACTGAAACGTTCTGAAATTGATGAAGTGTTATATTAAGTGATGTTGTGGTTTAACTCCAGCAGCTAAGTACCATGCAGTCACCTGCTCACTCTCCCACAGTGGGATGGGGAGAAGAAAAAACAAAAAAAATAATAAACTGAGATAAGAACAGTTTAATAATTGAAATAAACTATAATGATAAGGATTAATAATAATAATAATAATAATACGAAGAGAAAGAAATAAAACCCAAGAAAGACAGGTGATGTACAATACAATTCCTCACCACTCGATGACTGATATCCTCCCTTATGCCTGCTTTATCCATTTTGTTATGCTACCTACAGTCCATCATGTACCCAGAAGTGAATTTTAGTTTTGATTCTTGTGAAGAAAATATTTGAATCTTCTTAAAATTTTAAATATAACTGAAAACAATACCCTGAAAAGCTCAACTCCCTAGAAAACTATGGGAATAGGAAGTCTAGATTTAAATGTTGGTTTGCGGTCATTATTGTTGTTAGGTCTTCATTTTGGATTTTTGTTATGAAAGCAGTGCCATAGCACAGTGACAGGAAAGCAGACGAAATGCATTAGCAGTCTGTTCTGTGAGGGCAGTCGTTTTGTTTTTCTTTAATGAACCTGAAGCCTAAGTTGCCATTTCATCCCAAAAGATACTCCATCTTCCTCCAATCAATAACATGTTTAGGGGAGCTTGGACTTGACAGTTGTCTTGCTGTACGCATTCTGAAGGCAAAGTCAATGCTTCTATTTGCTTAATAAAAAGATAGATGAACTAATACCAAAAAAGAAACACAAATAGAACAATAAATAGACTAGCAAAATTTTAAATTTTTTTTTTATGAAGTTTTTAAGCCAAGAATATCCCAAAATGCTTTCCTGACTGTATGGAACAGTCACACAATTCTAAAATACAGGTGCCTCACAGGTGAAATTTATTAACTGTCTTGCAAAAATCAAACAAAAGATCTTTATGGAAGCCAAAATGTCATCTTAAATTGAAAATGTAGTGGAAAGTTAGATGTGCATAGGGTCATTCATTGTATCTCACAAGCGTATTCTGAGAAGACATTTCTGAGCCTCACACGGTTCAACAGCTTGAGGACCTAGGCTGTGTCCTCATTCATGAAAAGAAGAGGTAACACAGCACTGCTCCTCCTTAGCATTATTGGTTTCAAACTGCCTTACAGAGAAGCATGTCAAAAGGAAGCAATATATATCGATATAACAGCTCTTTCTTAAATATTTCCACCTGAAAGTTCAGACTGTTTTTCTAAAAATGATAGCTTAAGCTACTTCTTCTGGTCATCCCAGAAAATCATGCAAGTTATACAAGTCTGTATCTTTCCAGCTTCATGATGCAATGGTGACTACAAGTAGTTCTGGTTCATTACAACTTTAATGTGAATATATCAAGAAAGGACTGACATTTATCAAGTGAAATTGCAAATTATTGACAGTAACAACATACAGTCCCTTCAAGATAAAAGCAGTTTAAGTAGAAATGAAATGCAAGTGAACTGCAAAAGGGCCACACACACTCTTCAAAACACAGCAAAATGCAGAACATCACACAGAATCTGAATTAAGAAGATGAATTTGAGTAATGGTGGTATTTTGTTGGATTTTATGGCATTATTTTTATTTGTTATTTTGCTTTGCTATTTTTTTCTGGCTAATTTAAATGAAATCATCATATATAAATAACATTATGGAAAAAGATAATGATAAGATTAACCTAAGCATGCTGTATAAGCCAAAAAAGAAGGTATTGTAATTCTTTGCTTATTTTTAAACTGCATAATACAGATAAATGGAATTTTATTAAAGCTCTCTGCAAAAATCAGGAACTGTATAATGATATTAGTTATTTGGGCTTGGGTTTTTTTCCAGCTAATATAAATACCAGTAGGACAAAGAGGTTAAATGGAATATAAAGACAAATATCATTTAATCAGATGTTAAGAAATGGTGGCGTTTTTTTTCATACAGAGAATAACTGAAGTATAGAGCAAGCCTCCTTGGAAAGCTTGTTGAGGCAAAAACTTCAAGATCATTAAAGAAATTATTATAGACCATCATGCAAATGGTATACTAAAAGAAATTAAGTTTAATAAGTCAGTCACCTTCACTAATTTTCGCAAGATTTTTTTTTTTCTCTCTAAATCATATTTATTTGTTTAAGTTTGAGGGCATCTGCTTTTTTTAAACTATGAATAGAAAAACCCAGAATGAGAGCAAGAGTCATAAAATGCAGAATCATTAAGAGATGAGCCTCTCTTTAAGGTACCATAGCACACACTTTGTATACACAATACTGAAATAAAAGCTGATGCTATTTCCAGAGTTATGATGGCATTATCTGAACCCTTTTAGCTCATCACGTCATTTAAACCATCAATATTAGAACAATCAGTTGTCACCCTCAGTTTTCTCTGTTCCTTTCTTTGTGCTGATTAAGAATCTATTACCACTTGTTTAATAGCCACCTCAGAAAAACAGCTGACTCTCACAACTTATCAGACTGGTGCAGAGCTCCAGTCTCTGCAGTGAAGATCATCAGGGTTGTGGCTGTATCTGCTATATATAAATAAAGCATGCAACTACCAGCACTCAAGATTAGAAGTGGCTGCCAAATACTTTTCTTCCTCTGGTAACTTTCACACTTAATAGCAGGACAATCCTTAAGACCAAGTGTTTAACTAATGGGTATTGTAAGTGTGGCAACACATCTAATTAATTCATTATTTTAAACTGGACAGGTACATGTTGGATCAAAAAATATTTGTGATATTTGCAAATATTTGAGTGAGTAGTAAAGTTAGGGACAAAACATTTTATTTGAGGCATTCAGATTCCCAGAAGAAATTAAAAGAACCCAGGATATGACTGATTTTGAGATTCAAAAGAAAGGTCTTTCAACGAATTCTTGTACTGTATCAAGATAACCAACCATGCCATCCTCTCTAAGACCTCCTTAACATTATACTAAGACACTGGAAGCACTGAAATGAACTTGTGAAGCTCTGAAATAAACTTTAAACTTGGAAATAAATAGATCTACTAATACCCTTTAGAATTTAGTCCATAAAAAGAAATTCTAAAGAGAATAACTACCTTCACTGGAATTTTGTTGTTCCTACTGATGTTACGATGTAGTTGTCGAAATGACAAGAAGGATAAACTCTTAAGAAATATTAGGTAAAGACATAGCAAGAGGGAAAGAGAAAACCATCAGAAAGGAAAGAGCAATGAAACCTCTTTATTTTTTGTACTATTAAGTACATCTTTAAAGCTTGTGTTACACTGCAAAAGCTGGAAGATACTACAAAGCAGAAAGCCATGCCTGGCTATCAAATGAAGTCACAGTCTCTCTGCCCAGGGAGTGCTCGAATTCAGAGCAAAGTCATAGGATGTCTCCCTGTGAGGAGAAAGACTGCATGAAATGCCTTTGTATTTCCCTGTCAATATGGACCATGCTGTAAATTACACTGACAAGTTGACAAGCCAACTTCTTGGAAGCTACCACTCATCTTTTTGTGCAAATGAGCTTTAAA